>LOJH01063759.1:0-10683 GCA_001685095.1 Ellobius talpinus
GGTTTACTCAGGTAGTTACAGAGAGGGCTAATGAGACCACCGCCTAGCAAAGCATCCACCTGATATTCTAGTTTACTTGCATTGTGAATGCCTCAAATGCTCGAACTCTTTCTTTCTTGGTACCCCATGGCTTGGGTGGTGTGTGCACCATGGGAGTTTCTGGATCCCAGCAGAGAGAAAAGAGGTTTAGATGGGATCTGGAAGAACCTTGAGTGGGAAACTGAGAGTATAAGGGAAGCTTCACTTCAAAGAGTTTCAGAGAGAGAGAAAGAGAGAGAGAGAGAGAGAGAGAGAGAGAGAGATCCAGAGATGGGTAAAGGGTCGTTTCAATTGTTCAGCTGAATACTAATAAACACAGTCATTGAAGGGAAGATGCACATTTTCCAGAGTTGATTGAGAGACCCTGGCTCAACGAATAAGGCGGGAAAGTGATTTGAGGATGATTTCTCAACATCAGGACCCCATGTGCATGTGTGCACACTCATGCTCTCACACATACGCAAAACACACTATACACACATGACTAACACACTCATGGAAACAGGAAAAGAGAATAACAGCTTTGTCATTTTCACATCACATACAAGAGCCCCTTTAGTATACATGAGTGAACAGACATATCTTCACAAATATGGCAAAGCCTATGTTCTCACTTTCAACAGTAATGCCTTAATACCACAGTAGCCCTCACGATGCAGTTACACGCCAGTCTCTGGTTGCATAGTCACAGTTCATCCACATTGTCTAAGGTGGGTTTCGCGTCTTCTGTTTAATAGGTGAAGACATTCGAGTACCGTGGTTTCCAGGGGCAATGAGCTCCAACATGGTCTAAGTGTCTCCAGTGCCAGACTCATAGTCACAGCCTGTTTCTCCCCACAGCTCCTCCAATAGCAAACGCCGTCATCAGTTAAAACAAATCATTTTCCGGTTACTCCAGATCCACAGGTTTCCAGGGTGACTTAACCCAGTGATGCTTCTGTGAGGAGAAGGAAGAACTTCCCTATGGCCTCATAAAAAATTTATTAACATAAATTTGCTAAATATCTACTTACATAGTACATATTTTGGAAAACCTCATTTCAGGCTGTAAGTTCTCCGTAATAGCATTTGTTTAACTCAACTCTCTTTTGTAAGAAACCAAAAACTATGAACTTCTCAGTCATAAAGATTATAGTTTTCAAAAGATCTATTGTAGTGCTTAGGTCAAAAATGAAATATAATAAGATTTCTACTTGTTTTCATCCACTTCCAATAATAAAAAATGGTCTGAGGACTTATAAGGAAATTATTTTAAACCCCAAGATGAAACAAAGAAGCACACAGAAAAACCCTAAATCCAAGAGCATGACAGAAGTGTGCGTAGATCCCAGCAGCAAGTATGAGATGTTCCTGGGAACCCAGCAGAGGATGAGCCAAGACTCCAGACCTAAAGCACCATCAAAGCAGGAACCGTCCAAGGGAGCAGAGAAACCCACCCGTCTCCTGAGGTGTTGAGCTTAAACTATTAAAGATGAGGCGGTACTTTAAAAAGGCCTCGTAGCGCTGTGAAAACAAACTTCTAAACAGGACTGTGTTTAGTACAGCGCAGCAGCTGGTGCCCTGGCGCGGTTCTCTCCGATCCCATTCCTCTGCTCTGGGAACACTGTGATTAAAGGGCCACGGGATCACAGAAAACACAGGCGCTGCTGAGCCCCCCCCCAATATCTCTCAGAGTTGGATGAGACATATTTTAGATTAAAAAAAGATTTGTTGAGGTCACAAGTTTGAAAAATATTTGATATAAATGACTATCACTTCATGACTTTATATGGCGAAGTCACAGATACACTGGCACATAGAAGTCACAGATACACTGACACGTAGAAGTCACAGATACACTGACACGTAGAAGTCACAGATACACTGACATGTAGAAGTCACAGATACACTGATATGTAGAAGTCACAGATACACTGACATGTAGAAGTCACAGATACAATGACATGTAGAAGTCACAGATACACTGACATGTAGAAGTCACAGATACGTTGGCACATAGAAGTCACAGATATGCTGGCAATAGCTGACTCTCTTACACAGAAGTTGCAAGTACTGTATTTTTTCTGTTTATACAGATTATAGAAGAAATGGCCCACTGAACGACCTTTGACTCTTTGTGCTGGAGACTACACTGTGTGCATATGATACAGCCTTTAGGGCTCCATTCTGTCTCTCAGATTTAGGAGTTTTTCCTCCTCCATGACCTTGTGGAGCCTGTCCACGGCTCTGTTCTAGCTTGTACTATACATATTGTTGTAATGTTATCGTTGGCTTCTGCATCTTTCCCCAAAAGGCATCATTGCCCTCTGCGCAGGCCTGGGGGCAATGTAGGATCTCGCTGGCAGAAAGTGTGTGCATGTCTGGGTCAGATGCGGCACACTCCCTTTCATCCAGTCTGACTGGCAGGAGGTCAGCCACATTGGAGCTCCCTTATCCCATCCCTAGCACGGTGAGCTCAGTCGTAACTTCACTCATATGGGAGACGAGAAAGTGAATTTTAGTGATACTTGGCAATATTCACATGGGGAAAGCAGAGGGAGTAAACAGAATTGTTAAGATTGCTTTGCATATATTGTTAAAACAGCGTATAGCTATTGGGAGTATAGTATAGTTCTGTAGAACACTCTCTCAAAGTCCTGGGTTCAAACCCCAGTACCACACATGTAGACACACACACACACACACACACACACACACGCACGCAGACATGCATGCAGACACACACGCACACACATACACATCACATCACATCACCTGACACTGAGGTGAGTTTTATTTATACTGGAGGTGTATACATCATTTACCATAAGATAGTCCCAACATTTGAAAATTAAAATCTGAAACTAGTTAGGTATTTTGTAAATTCAGAAAATTTTTATTCCCAATTCCCATTTATCTTTAAATAGCTGGGATAGCAAGCAAAGCACATCTGGCTCCCACTTACACTATACAGCCTGGAACAACCCCAGACCCACACTGCTGCCTGTCATAAAAGATGCTTGCTCTCTACTTTCATGAAGCAGCCAGCACTTCATCTCCCAGTAAACTGTTTTGCTACCCACGGAGTGGTCACGTTCAGTGGTTTCACTGCACCTTGCTTATAGAAAGTTTCATGTAAATCTAGTGTATGCAAGAAACTTGCATTCTTGTCTCTGATACCTTACTAACAGGTAATATTTAAAATAAGTTCTGGTATGATTCTGATATGGAGAAGTGAGTTTCAGGCAAGTTAATATTCATACCCTCACCAATAACAGCCATAAAAAATTTGTACAGAATATAGGTGATCAAATAAAGCCTTCCTAAGGGTTCTGGGGACTGAACAGAGGTTGGCTGACCTGAGAAGCACAGCTTGGAACACAGCAGCAGAATCCCTCAATTCTGCTCATCTATGCGCTGCCCCGGGCTTGTTTACCTCGTCTGTGTTCTGCTCCCTCTGCGTATCATGGCTTCTCTTTGTGACTCCATCCTTCTTCCTATTCCTTAATGTGACACTGTGGCCGTGGAGATGACTGGTGACCAGAGTGCTTGCTCTACAAATGTGAGTTTATAATCTTCAGATCCCACGTATATGCTGGGCGTCTCACCTGCTATTCAAGCCTCGGAAGTCAGAGGCAGGAAATCCCTGAGGAAGGTAGCTGGGGAGACTGGTGATATCTATAGAAGGGTGGTCAAGAGTGATTCCAGTATCAACCCTGAACCTCCACATGCGTTGCACTTGAGTGCATGTACACCGTACACACGTGTGTACTACACACACACTTGGCAATGAAAGCACACGTAGGAGCAATACAACAACTATAACATAGAGAGTGGAGGGGTTGGAAGCAAAAGAACCTAGATGACTGTAAGTTACTATATTAATACTAAACAAAATGTGTAAAATTTAAGAATGCATATCAAAATACTCCAAGCAACTACTAAAATAATCATTAAAAAGCTAAGATATAAATTTTAAAAAATACAAGACTATTTAATCTCAAAGAAGGAAAAACAGAAAAACAATCAATGTAACATATAGAAATTAACAAAATAGTAGACATGAATATAGCCATACCAATAATTACATTAAATATACATGGACTAAATATTCCAACAAAGAAATTAATATGATCAAAAGAGGTTAGAAAGCAGAACTAACAATCTGCTGACTATAAGAAGTGTACTTTAAGTGCAAAGATTTATTTTGGATACATAGTAGGTCCCAAAACTAAACCACAAATAGCTTATTTATTTTCAACAAACTTTCCCTAGAAATACAGCAGGGAAAAGAGAATAAACAAATGCTTCTAGAAATGTGGGATGTTTGTATGAAGACAACAACAAAGACAAGCTAGTTTTACTTCACACTGCATAGATTAACTTACATGCTTGAAAGACCTAAAGATAAAGCTGAATTATAAACCTACTAGAAAATAAAGCAGAAAATATCTTTGCCAACTTGTGACCGGAAAAACCCACAAATCACCAAGTTAAACAATCATGAACTAAACTTTTCCCAATGAAATGTTTTCTGTTTTAAAGAGGAAAAGGAAGCCATGGTGTAGGTGAAAATATTCTCTGTCGTACTCCTGTGTCAAAGGGCTGAGTGGTGTTCAGAATAAAGACCCAACAAGATCGCAGCTGACTAGCAGCTCCTAAGGGTATGTTGAGTAAATGGAAATATTGTTAATTTCATTAATTATCTAAGACATGGAAAGATGCCATTCTAACCACTAGAAACAGCCTAGTCTACAAAGCAAGTCCCAGGACACCTAGGGCTGTCACACAGAGAAACCCTGTCTTGAAAAACAAAACAAAAGAAAAACAGACAGACAAACAAACAAAAAACAAAAAAAAAGAAAGAAAAGAAAAAAGAAAGAAAAGGGCAAAATGAGAAAGCTTGACACTAAGGAATGTTTTTAGTTTGTCTTAGTTACCGTTCTATTGCTGTGTAGACACGCCATGACCAAGGCAACTCTTACAAAAGAAAGCGTTTAATTGGGGGAGTGCTTATTGCTTCAGGGGGTTAGTTCATTAACATCACGGTGGGTGGTAGCATGGTGTTACGTAGGCAGGAAGGCATGGTGCTGGGACAGTAGCTGAGAGCTTTGCATCCTGACCCACGGGTAGGAGATCTACCACATTCACCAAATTCTGATCCTGGGCCTGGTGTGAGCTCTGGAAACCTGAAAACCCATCCCTGGCAATACCTCCTATAACAACCTCCTAATCCTTCTCAAACAGATTACCAACTAGGGGGTAAGCATGCAAATATATGAGCCCATGGGAGCCATTCTTATTCGAACCACCACTCAGTTGAAAATTAAGTGGGACATTTTCCACTTGAGGCAGGAATAAGAAACGATATAGCCACTTTGGAAAACAATGTAGGATTTTCCTAAAAAGTGAAGCATACACTCCTGTACAATCATTCATTCTTCTCCAATACATACACAAGAAACATGAAAACATATGGCTTATCACACAAATACTTTTACCAAGGGGCAGGAGGGAGCCTGATTTACCTGAGTTTAATCCCTCAGACTCGCGTGGTGGAAGGAGAGAACTGACTCCTGCAAGCTCTTCTCTGATTTTAGTGACACACGTGTACTTCCCTCCCCACCTGCACATGCACAGAATAATAAAAATGTCGCAAAAAAACTAAAAAAAAATCCCTTACAGCTTTATTCATAATAAGCCCAAACTGGAAACACAGCCAGCGGTGAGTGGACAAACACTCTGTAGTGATTCACACAAGGGTTGTACAGGTCAACATAGTAAATGAACCACACAGAACCACATCATCCCATACAAGGACTGTACCGGTCAACAGTGGAAATGAACCACACAGAACCACATCATCCCGTACGAGGACTGTACCGGTAAATGGTAGTAAATGAACCACACAGAACCGCAGTCACCCAAAGGCATAAGATGCTGGCAGACAACCAATAGAGATGACGCTGAAGAGGATCAGGCAGAATGAAAGAACCCAGACCCGAGATGCAGACTCCATTGATAGAGAACAGGAAGTGACCCTTATGGATAAAAAGCAGGTCAGTGGTTGCTAGGGCGCAGGGCAGACAGGGCCAGTTGACTTTAGGAAGGAGGACCTCAGGGTCCTGAAGATGCTCTGTCAAGGCAGTGACTTCTTGAATATATACAGCTGTTATAACTCAGTGAGTGGTATTTTTAAATGGATACAGTTTGAGGTACATAAATTATTTATTCATAAATTTTACAATACAAAAATCGGCTTTGTTCATTACTCTTCCGGGCTGGAATCTATTTCTCATTCAACATTGGTTTTGACTCAGTGATTCTGGGTCTGCTTTTAGAGACCAGGCCTATGAAAACATGGCCAAAGAATAAGCATAAACACACGGCTCCAAGAGTCCCTGGAACATCTGAAAGAAGCCAGCTATTTCCTGAGTCTTCTTTTCTGGGTTACGTATTGCTGGATTTCATCCCAGTCTGTGATTTAGATATCTTTTAAGCCCTGGGCTGACTCGCTTGCCTATTTTCCCATGGTAGTTTGTCAACAGTCCTCATAGGACGACTCACCTGAAATAGAAGGCAGCACTTTAGGAACCACCTGTCAAGTTTGGCTCAAGAGGAGTAAGCAAAAGAAGAGCCGTGGCCAGATAAACAGTGTGAGTTTTCTGGCTTGCTACTCTTTTTAGTCTTTACAATGATTTTATTTTAATATTTTTTGTGTATGGGCTTTGTGTCTATATGTATGCCTGTATATCATGTGCACACCTGGTTTCAGCAGAGACCAGAAAAGGGCACAGGATTCTCTGTACTGGAATACTGGACAGTTGTGAGCTACCCCAGGGGTGCTGAGCCCTTTGGAGGAAAAACTAGTGCTCTTAACCACTGAGCTGTCTCCCCAGGTCCTAAGATTTAGATCTTAGAGAAATTAATTATTATAGAATTTGCAGTATAATGCAGGTGTTTAAATTATTTATTTGGGCTTAAGTTTTTGCTCCATTTTAGAACCCAGAAATGAAAATAGATAAGAATGTTCTGAGCGATCGTATCAGTTAGGAGACAAGACTCCACCAGAGAGAAATGTTTATAAGTGAGGCCTTAAGATGGTTTTGGGGCTGGGAAAGGGTGTTCAGCTTTGTGTCTGATCTGCAGAGGTGTGCGTTCCATTTGCATACAATTCCTACCTCTTGGAGTCAAACTTCCCGGCAGCTCCATGATCTTAGCCTTGCCGAAGAGGCCAGGAAACCATGACCACACGTGTGCTTTATATTGAGGTAAGCAAAGCAATCTCCATGGAAGGGAAACTCAAAGCATATGGTGACTGGATGGTCGGTGGTAGGAAATAAAATATTAACAAATGTCTGAGCGGCTCTGAGACTGCTGTGCCACATACATGTTTTATGTGATCTGTGCATATGGTGGCAAAGCTGTCACTCAGGAGCAAAGTCAAAAGAAAAAATACTTTGTATACTTTATTTAAATCTACCCTAACTGACAGTAGATGCAAATACAGTGGAAATCTCTTCAAAGTTTTTAAACTTTTTTGTTTTGTTTTGTTTTTTTTGAGTTAGGGTTTCTCTGTAGTTTTCGGGCCTGTCCTGGAACTTGTTCTGTAGACCAGGCTATTCTAGAACTCACAGAGATTCACCTGCCTCTGCTTCCCGAGTGCTGGGATTAAAGGTGTGCGCCAATCACTGCCGGCTAACATATACTTTTAAAAATTGTACTATTAAACACCAAAAAACCAATGTCAGTGTCTGTTTAAGGGAAATAGAGCGGAATGTAGAAAGAAGAGCTAGGGGCCAGGCAATTTCAGGTAATATGATATTCAATTTTTTTTGGTATTTAAAGGCAAGGTTTCTCTGTGTATCCCTGGCTTCCCTGGAACTTGCTCTGTAGACCAGACTGGCCTTGAACTGGGATCTACCTGCCTCTGCATCCTGAGTTCTGAGATTAAAGGTGGTGCTACCACTGCCCAGTTTTGATGACTAAATATTTATATCAGGATATTTTCTAACCTACCTCTGGATAAAATGTTTAAACTCAGTAGTCTAGCTTACAAGAAGCAAAGTCACTTCTTTGTTTTGCTTTGCTTTAAGAATTTATTTTTGTGTTTGTTTTTTGCCTGTGTATATGTCTATAAGATGCTAGATCCCTGGAACTGGAATTACAGTTTTAAGCCACAACGTAGGAGCTGGGAATCAAATCCAGGTCCTCAGAAGAAATAGCCAGTGCTCTTAACCACTGAGCCATCTCTCCAGCCCTATCTTTCTTCGTTTGAGACAGGATGTTGCTGTGTAGTCCTGTCTGGTCTGGAGCCCACTCTAGAGACAAGCCTGCATTTGCCAACAGTTGACTCTGTTTTCGTTCGAAAGATTGTTACACTGTTGATACTTTGTAAAACTAAAACTTGAGGCATAAGATGACTAAAAACAAAGCAAGCCATCCTGCTTGGATTTGTATTAACTCTGTCACTATCTTGGTATTTCTAAACATTAAAGCTTTCACATTTGTATTATTTTGGTGAAAAGGTAAGGTTCCATAGAATACTGCATTCTTTTAGGCTTTTTGAGACAGGGGTTTTCTGTGTAGCCCTGGCTGTCCTGGAACTCACTCTGTAGACCAGGCTGGCCTTGAACTCACAGAGATGCTCCTGCCTCTGCTCCCCAGTACTGGGATTAAAGGCGTGCCACCACCACCTGGCCAATACTATATCTTAAATGACTGAAAGTTTACTTTAAAGGAACATAGTAGCCGTTTGCTGCCATGTGCGCTGACAGAGAAAACTTCTCTGCGCCCTTCTGCTGCTGACTTCCATAATTTATGACACTGTCTTAGTTTGGGCTGCTTTAACAAATCTCCCCAGAATGGGCGTCTTAAACAGGTTAATGCTCTCATTTCCAAGATCTGAGACATCTAAGGCCACATGTTGGGAGATTGAGCTTCAGGTGAGAGACTTCCTCTGACTCTCCATGCATCTGCTTGGTTTGTTTGGTAGACAGGGTCTAATGCAGCGCAGGCTGGCCTTAAAGTGAATCCTGCCTCAGCTCCCCAGCTTCAGGGAACTCAGGTATGTGTCCCTGAATCCACCAACCTTTCTGATCTCCTACAAGGCCACTGATCTTATTCATTAAAGCTCCACTTCCAACTAACTATTCCTCAAAAGTCCCACCTCTAAATACCATCGCATTGGGAATTAGGTTTCAAATTTGAATTTTTGCAAATTAGAAGGTTAGTAAACATCTGGTTCATAACAAATGTATCTTGTTTTGCTAAGACCCTTGCCTTCATTAACCCAATGGATCCGGCTGCTAGAGAGATGTTCTTCCAGAGGACCTGATTACCACCCACACTCCTTCAGGAGACCCACAATCCAACACCAGCTCTAGCGGAAGTCACTTTCTGGTCTCTGAGAAAACTGCATAAACATATGTGTATTGTTTTCATCTTAAAATACAAACGAACAAACAAACCCTGTATATATAGGTCCAGTGCCTTTAAAAAGGAACGGTAATTCAGCCTTTCTACTATGAACTATTTATGGAGGCAGAAATAGTCAGGCCTGGCGTGGTGGTGCACACTTTTAATCCCAGCACTCGGGAAGCAGAGGCAGGTGGATCTCTGAGTTCGAAGCCAGCCTGGTCTACAGAGTGAGTGCTAGGACAGCCAGGGCTACACAGAGAGATGTGGTCTTGGAAAAAAAAACAAAACTCACAACAACAACAAAATAAAACCTAAGAAATAGTCCGTTTATTAGTTTATGTTCTGAAATAATAGGTCTCGCAAGTTACAAGGGTAGATTTTTATAGTCCAGGAGAGTGGAAAGAAATTGATATTATTGAGCATTTATGAGTTAAAACCATTGAGGATGACAAATTAAGATTTGAAGTTCAGTTTTTCCCCCCAAAGGTTATAGGTTACATAGTTATTAGGCAGTAGACTAGCAAAGGAAAAAAAAAGAGTAAGTCAGAAGAATTATGTGGGGCCTAGTGGACAGAGGTGGAGGAGTTTTTTTGGTTTTTTTTTTAATCTAATCATCTCTGGGAGAAAGGGATCACTGAATCGCTATTTTACCAGCTACAAATTTTCCTATGAAAATATGCCACAGTCGTCACAGGACAACTCTGCTAATGACGTTTAAAAAGGTAACTTACATTTGTAATTTGAGTTTGCCATTTAAGAACACGCCATTGTTGACTTGGTCATTCATCTTTAATCAATTCAAAGTCCCTGAGACTTCTTAAATTTTTATTTGGTTGATTGACTTCGTCTCTCTCTGAAGTCTCGACTGTCCTGGAACTCGCTCTTTAGACCAGGCTGTCCTCGAACTCACAGAGCTGTGTCTGCCGCCTCTGTCTCCTGAGTGCTGGGAGTAAAGGCGTGCACCACCACCGCCCGGCTGCACTGCGACTTTTAAAAATCATTATTTCTGAACTAAAGTTGTCTTGGTAATGACGACCTACTGGTTGCCATTTTAAACGAGACACTTAAGGTCCTTTTTAGGTCGTGAGACGATGGGGTCCCAGAGCTGGGTGGTTAGGACGGGTTAGCAGAGCCCTGGGCGCCGCGCCCTGCCCTGCCACGCGCGGCTCGAACCCAGCGACCCTGCGCGGGGAACGGTTGCGCTGGGAGCGGGAGCGGTGCCGCCAATCCATTCCTTGGCGTTTG
>LOJH01063761.1:0-10683 GCA_001685095.1 Ellobius talpinus
TCCTCCCAGAACTCTTGCCTAGGAATGCTTCCTGGCTGATCAGGAAATGAGAGAACAAAGTGAGGCCACACAAAGACGGGCTTAGCACACTGGAAGGCCAGTGATGTGCAAAGTCCCTGACGCTAAGCAGAAATGAAAACCTTAATGGCGAGCCACCCAAAGAAAATGTATTCCATATGCACCGGCTTGCCGACAGCAGAGGAATACAAATATAGCTGGGGATCAGCCAGAAGGAACAGGCACATGCTATCAGACATTTGGGACTGGCTTTCCACATGCTGGTGCCAGTTTTGACTGAAGGTGCTTGGAACACTGTGTGACCTTGCCTGGAATTGGACATGATGTGGGCTTGCTTATACTACAGCTATTTAAAATAGTCCTAAGAGCCACACTACGTTGGGCACTTCAGTGCACAGGGGTGGAATGTCTACTACCTATGCACTGAAGTGAACATTGTGATGTCCATCCGTCCCCTAGATGAGGTAATGGATGTGCGGTGAGATTTAATAGAGTGCCTGCTTGTTCAGTGTGGGAAAACCTAGTTCTTATATCAATCCTGTCTGGTCCAGTACCTGTTGTTTTCTTCACACCAACGTCTGTGTGGAGCCCGATGTCCAGATTTTTGGTGGCTGAGAACAACTAGGCCCAGCAGCCATACTGAAGGCTGGCCACTCTGGCCGATATACTGTGATGGGCTTCTTACACTGTTCGCTATATGCGACCATGGTCACAGTGACACAGCCAGAATGCTAGTGAGGCTGGCTCAGGGGGTAGAATGACCACCAGGACTTGGTATGCACTTCCTTGTGATTGGTGACCTAAATCCTTTTGGGTAGGGCATTCCCAGAAATCATCTTGGTGGTGGTGGGTGGATGGTGATGGAACCCCTATTTTCTCTGCAGTGGAAGCCAGATAATGAGGCCCTTGGAGATAAGTCCTCAAAGATATGGCCCAGCTTCTGTCAGAGTGTCCATGGAACTCCAGCTATGGCTAGAAGAAATGATCCCCCATCTCTCTCTCTCTCTCTCTCTCTCTCTCTCTCTCTCTCTCTCTCTCTCTCTGTGTGTGTGTGTGTGTGTGTGCCTGCATATGTAGGTAAGCCTTGGGTGGGTGTCATCTCTCAGGAGTCATCTGACTTTTTTTTTTTTTGAGATAGAAACTCTCATGAGGATCTGGGGTTAATTGATCAGGCTGCCTTAGGGATAACCGGCCTCCCAGCCTAGGCCACTGTCCCCAGCTCTGTCTTAACTGAGAGGCTAGAGATTATACTGAAGGTCCTCATCCCTGCCTAGAAAGTACTTTACCAATAGAGCCATCTCCTGGCCCTGCTTTTTACATTTCAGACTATTTGTTTATATTTTTTTTCAGGTTAGCATGGAAGGTAATGGATTTCATAAAGCCCTCTTCCTAAGTAGGTGTCTTCAGGCCTTTGGCTTGCCTTTTAGGAGGCTTCCAGGGGTGGAAGTGAGCAAAAGAGGGGGACAAGAAGGAATGTAGAAAAAAATAAATTTGTCCAGAATCTTAGGCAACCTAGAAAATTGGCAGCACCTTACTTCCCTTCTTGTTAGAGGCTCCTAAAGTCCCCAACTTTCTCCCCCAGAAACAGGCATTCTGCTGACTAAGAAGAATCTTGCTGCTGACTTGCTGTTTTGCTGGAAAAACACTGGACAGACAAGAAAAGGATTTTTTTTTCTATTTGAAAAACAAAACAAGACAAAAACCGAAGGCACAAAGCTTTTAACTTAAGTGCTGGGGGATTGACTGCCCTGAGCAAAATGGAGAATGACTGTTTTCTACCTAAGTACTCTAGGTTCTCTAGTCTGGGGACTAGAAAGTGATCCATTTCAATCTGTCCCCAGACTCAGAGGCTCCAAGGGTGTGGCACGCATGGAGGGTGATGGGAGGCAGGAATGTGAGTAAATGCTAGGCAGTCATTCCATTTAGTTCTCTGGACATTGGAGTACCACGCCCATGTTGCAGGTGGGGACTCTGAAGTTGAATGTGATGTGGTACTTATGTGTGACTACACAATTCACAAGCATCAGAGATGGAATTCAGTTTCTACCAGGGTCCATGTTCTTCATCTCTACTGCCCATCATCCCACTTCTCAGGGATCAAAGGAACATGCTTGCTGGGGATGTAACTCAGCTGGCATAGTGCTTGCCTAACATGCACAGTGCCCTGGGTTCCATCCCCAGTACAGCATACATGGGGCATAGAGGCATGCTCAGAAGCATTCAAGGTAATCCTTTGCTATGCATTAAGTTTGGGGTAGCTTGGGCTACATGAGACCCTACCTCAATTAATAAAATAAAAAACTAAAGGATGCATGCTCTAGGGAGGAATATATATCTGTACATAATCTATCTATCTATATGATAATATATTATAATATGCATCCTTTTGTTAAGAATTACAACTAAGTGCTGATGACAGGGCCTCTGGGAGGGTTTCCAAGTCAGCCCAGTATGATTAAAAAGGATCAATAGGACCCAACCAAATGGCCTGTTTATTTTCTAGCCTGTCCCTGAGTAGGAGCAGGCCAAAGAGATATGTGGTCAAAGGTACAGCCTGGGCTTGCTTGCTACCTGTTCCTTCTGGGATGACTCTTTGTTCTCAAAGAGTAAGCAGCCTCCAGAGAGATTCCTCAGAGTAGGTAGAGCTCACCCCACCCCGGAGCCTGGGAGTAGATTTGAGAGGCAAATCCTTGTTTGGCTGAAGGAGGAAGAATCACGAAAACACACTGGGCTTTAGAAATGTAAATATCTACACAGCTAGACGGATGAAGACTGTGGAGAGGTGCCAGAGGATGTGAGAATCTGGCAGACAGAGATGGATGAGAAGGACACGGAAGTGGGAGAACAGGAGAGACAGCCGGCAGGGAGGAAAGAAGCTTGGGAGTGGCTGAGTCTGGCATGCTCTGGCGTTCTGAGGGAATGGGGAAACCTGACAGGGTCTGTCCCTGGGGGTAAGGAGAGCCCAGCAGCCTGAGCAACCTAGGGTGTCTAACACAGAAAGAGGCTCACAACGTGCCTGGAGGAGTAGACATAACTCATGCCAGGAACTGAGTGAGTTTCAAAGGACTTGGAAACTTGTTAGGAAAACACAGTCTTAGGTCCTACCCAAGGCCCACTGAGTCAGCTGCACTGGGCCCAGTCCAGTGTTTTCTTTCTACAAGCCCTTAGATGGTTTGAGTGTATGCCACTCAAATAGAGGAATGGAGCGAAGGAGGAGGTAAGATTAAGAAGGTGGAGAATTCTAGAGTCTGGGAGGAAAAACAAAGACAAAGGGCTCAGATATTGTTCTAATGTGAAGAGGGCACAACGCATGGAAAGTATGGAGGGCCATCAGATGGGGTGGCGCTGCCTTCAATCTGGATGGAGCAAGGTAGGGCATGCAGAAAGCAAGAACAGCTTACCAGAGGGCCAGTGAGCCAGCCCAGGAACTAAACATCTGATTCAAGGGCCGTCGATGGTGTTGATGGAATCTGAGCACTAACTGACTCACCCGTGCCTTTGACAGTGTTTCTGTGAATGCACAGAAAAGAGCTGGGCATGGCAGAGTCAGAATTCAGTGGGCTTAGAGCTCCCTACTCTTAGTCCCCTTGTCATGGAACCAACTCAACCAAGGCTAACATGCCCAGAGCAGCTTCTGTTTGATTGCTGCTATTTTCTCTTCCCTCACCTATGGAGGCTTGAAGGCGCTCTCCTCAGGTTGGCAAGCTCATAGGAGATAAGCTTGGACACCATGCAGAATGTTCAGGCTAGGAGCTATATACCTTAAACACGGTACAGATCTGCATTGCTACCCATGAAAGTAGGTGGAGTCTGCTGGGGGCGAGGGCCTTCTTTGTTTACCACGGACCCTGAAAAGAGATGGGTGGACTGACAGCTAAACCATGACACTTCCGCTTCAGTTGTTTTAATTAAGGGGCTAATTAATGCCCAGATAACCTATACAAGCAGACTCTCACCTCTCTGTCAGCCATCCTCAGCAACAGAGGGCCTGGGCTCCAGGTATTGCACACCTATCTCTTGCCAGTACAAATCCCTTAAAATAATCTCGGGAAACTTTCGCAGATGGAAAATAACCATTAAGGTGCTTACAGTTTTGAAAATGTTCAATTTGGGCCTTTATAATGTAGATTCAAATCTGCTCTGGAGATCTGCTTGAAGAAAAAGCACTTTGTATAACTTTCCATTTGGCTTAGCAGGCAGACCACCTGCAGGCCTCTTAGGGACCCCACTGGGAGACCCACAGTGTTAGCAGCCAGCCTGGGTAGAGGGAAATAGCTGCTCTTCCTCTCAGTACTTCAGGAGGAACTGGCTAATGAATTAAAGGAGGGTTGAAATACCCAACACCCAGTTGAAGGAAATTCCCATTAGTGTAGCACGCGCAACACAACCATGAATTATTGTGTTGATTGGAGGAGACAAGCCATAAATTTCTCCTATTAAACTTCTTGACTCGGAATATCAGGCAGAGACTAATGACTTAAAAATAATACATGCAAATGTCATTGGAATACAGATGACCTGGGTTCTGATCCCAGCAGGGGAAGTCAAGCTTATGACTTAGAGCAGGGAAATAATTTAGGGACTGGGACAGAATGCGTAGGCCCATGAAAGTAATCGGACTATTTTCTGTTTCCTCCAAGAGTGGGGTCTCCAGAGAAGGGAGGGAGGGGTTGAGATCAAGGACATCAGTAAAGAATATTCAAGGAGACCCCTCCCCCAATAGAGAGTTTTTGATTCTTGTCTGCTCTGAGTCAGCCACCTTCATGAAGGTTTTTACTAGACAAACCCATAGGGGACACAGGGAGCACAACCTGGTCTCTCCCCGTTGCCCTGTGCTTAAATGTCCCTCCTTCGCCTTTCTGTATTGGCAGCTGAGAGTCACTGCCTCCTCATAACCTGTCCTAACCAGACCCCATGCCAGCATCAAAGTCTCTAGTGGCCTCCTTTTCCACTCAGCCTCCCATCACACTTCATCCACTGTGGAACCACTTGGACCTCAGAATCCTGTCATGTGCACCTTTGTTTGAAAGAATGTTTAGTATAGGATAGCCCTACCTAGTCTCTGACAGCATAGACTTGATTTTTCTGGTAAGAATCTTGACTGTTTTTCCTCTAGGTCTTTTTTGGGCCCTGTCCCATATCTACCTCAGCATCTGAGTGAGATACCCTACTGACTCTAGCAACTCAGGTAGGATCAACACTGAATCTGTCACTAAATGAGATTCCATGGGTATCGGTGGCACTTCCTGCGGGAGACAGGGATAGACATAGGCCCTAGGGAATTGGGGTCCCGTCTAGAGAGAAAAGCAATAGTCATGCCTGTATTTCTAAGGAGCATGGCTGCCTGGCATGATGTCTGGCTCTTGCAGGATGGGGGCTCTGCTGCCTGAATTCAGTCTGTTCTTGTCTTTTTTCATGCCACCTAAGTCATTCCATCCCATGATACCCTCCAGAGTTCAGTGTGCTAAGTTTGCTTTGTAGGACAGCCATCAAATGGCAAGGTGTCAGCATTTTCTCTTGCGAGATCCACTCCACGGTTCACGCCTACCTGGGCCTATGCCAATGACTGCAGTATGAGGCTGGGGTTCTCCATTAGTCCAACACCCATCTCCAAAGGGGTATGGCGTGGGGCCTGACCCAGCAGGAAACATCCTTAATCTGTAAGCCCTGCCACTCTGAGGCCTCATGCTGGAGAACAGAGCATCAAGCCCAGTCCAGGAGGTATGGGGAGGGATCATTTCTTCTCTTTCTTCCCTCATTACTCCCTCCCCACTTTTTTTTTATTTTTTTATTAACAAGGATGAAAGTAAATGTGAACTCGAAACAATAAGGCATGGAAAATCACAGAAATAACTTAATTAAGTTTTTAAAGATTTCCATGCTTGAATAAATTAGCCTTCCTGCAAATGTCACAACATTCAGGAAAAAAAATTGTAATCAATGGAGCACAATGCTTCCCTGCTCTTTATTTAAGCGAAAGCTCCATTGGTGCATTGCCTTTTGCCCCGCTCCTCCCCAGCAGCTGCTGCTCCCTGGCCCTCTGGCTTCAGGCAAGGGCACCAGACTTTCGGATCAGCATATTCCATTCTGGTTGCTGGGAAGAAAGAAAGATGGAGGATGGTGGGTGGGGGCAGGGCTGGGAGGACAAGGCAGGGAGACTTTCCTTGGTATGTCCTTGTCATAGTCCTGACTGTCCTTCACAAGGTAACCAAGACTAATCTCTCTTTAGAGTTTAGGGGTGTCTCCTAGACTCAGGGTGTCTAGTAGACTTGTCTCCATGCCCTAGAGCCAAGAGGGAGCATGCTGAAAAATCAGACTCTGAAAGGCAAGGGGGCAAGGACTAGTCACCTGTCACACCCTCTGATGTTTGTGTCCTTTTCCAGGCCTTTCTTTATAGCCGGGGCTGCCAGAGATCAGAAGGTCTCTGAAAATGGCAGGAGAGGATGACGGGAAAGGGAGAGGGCACTGATGTCCAGCACAGCTGTCCTGCCCGCAGCTGCATGGATGGGTTTCCATGGCCTTCAAGGCAGAAGGCAGCTTCCTAGGCTAATGAGCCCAACCACTGCTGATCTGAACAGCGAGTGATGTCATGCTAGCTGCCAGGCCCTGCTATAATGCAGCTGTCAGGGCCCCGTGGGGAAAACTTGGGGAGAAATACAAGAAGCCTAAAAAGCAGCAAAAGGCCCAGTCAAGGGAAGGGAAATGGAATTACAGTAATGCTGAAAGCAAGCACACCGGAGAATTAAAATGCTTTGTTTTGGAACCAGATTCTACTCAACCCAAGTTATTAAATTATTTATTGTTTGCCTCTCCAGTAATGGGAGAGATTGATGGCATGTGTGTGGAATCAGCCAGGGCAGAAATTGCTTTAATTATCAGATACATTTGGGGGCCACCCTGGGTCTAGGCTGGTGCCCCTGGTGCTTGGCGCTGAGAGTGGTAATGGGATGTTCGGAGCTTAATTGGATCCCTCAGATGCATTCATGGCAGTAACCTGAGAGGAACAGTGTCATGATCCTCCAGGCTTTCTGGGGTGGACTGTTTCGCTAGGATGTTTCATGACCTCAAATAGTTCGGCTTGTATGGCATGGCATGTTGATATACAGTGGCTATTTCCAGAACCCCAGGAGCTCACAGTCTGCCATCACTACTGAGTTTGGAGTGAAGATGATTAAGGCTCCCCAAAGAAGATGGGGTAGGATCAATGATATGGAAGAGTCCCCCAGCCCATTCATCTCTGTCACCCTACATCTTTTGGCACTGTTGGGAAAGCAGGGCAAAGATGACAACACATTTCACAGTCGAGGGATGCAGGTTTGGAGCTGTGCCTAAGCCCTCCAGTGGGTGAGTGGCAGGTTCTACTTGGCTTGGCTCCAGAGCCTAACCTTAAAGTCTGTGCTATTGTACTGCACGGCTTGAAGGATAAAGAAGACAGAATGCGAGGAACTGAGGTTGCCATGGCTTTGGCTCTCCTCTGACAGCTAGCAAAAGTCTAGTCTTTCCCTAGGAGTCGGCCGCATCCTAGTCAGCAGGACTCAGCAGGAAGGGAGCAGTTCAAGGTTGCCTGTTGATTGATGAATAGAATTCAAGGTAGTTTAAGGAGAGGGACTACCCTCTTAATTCCAAACCAAAGGATGAATTGATTTATGATCCAGATCCAGGTGGATCTGGAGAGCCAAGATCAGAGATCAGGGACTCAATTGTGGCAGGGCACCTAGCTCCTCACCTGTCTCTACCTAGCGAGTGATGGGGCAAAGTGCCAGCGATCTGAGCCTCTGCTCCCAATCACTTGTCTCTAACCTGAAGTCATGAGAAATAACAATAAGAAAACCACCCTCAAGTCAGCATAATACCCTGCCTGTGACATCCTCAGACTCACGGGGCTTGAGACGAATCAACAGTATTAGTGGCTGTTTGTCCAACAGCCAAGAGTGCCCAGGAAAGCAGATTGTCATTGCCAAGGCGACTGTGGATGCAAAGGTCTGGGTGGAACACTTTGCTTCCTCAATTAGAGCTGGTTTTCCTTTTCCTGCAAATTTGGGGACTCTTCTGTTATTAATGACCTTTTTGGATTTATGCCCAGGACTTAGAGATACTGTCTTTGGATCCAGGTAATGAGGTCACAACTGATCCTGAACAAATGGAGGAAGTTATTTAATAATTACTCGGCGCTGTCTGAGAGCGACCTTTCATTTGTCGAGATGAGAGGCATCTGTTTATCCTCATCTCCATGCATAAGACTCTGATATTTTGGGTTTAGTTCTGGATGGAATCTATTTTGCTTTCTACCTTTGTTGTTTTGTCTTGGCTTTTGACAGGCTTTTTGTTTGAAGGTACTGCTAGATTCTCCATGTGAGGTTGTTGCAATGGAAGAAACAAGAGTGGAAACCATGTCAGAAGGATGGAAATACCCTTTTTTCCTAGTCTGGAGGGTATAATCAACTTCTGGGGGTCAGTAGATGATGCTAGCAAGGCAGTTTGGTAGTGGCTGGAGATCCAACTTTTGGGGGTTTTTCTGGAACTGTGTCTCAGTAGATAATCTAGACCAAGCTAGCCTGAAACTAGTTATTCTCCAAATGTTTCATTTATTTACTTACACTTTTATTTAGTCATGTAGGACTCTACTATGTATCCCCAAATCGATGTGCAACCTGAAATTCTTCTGTTTGAAACTCAGAGTGCTGCCTTATGAGATGTTCTATCATAGCCCACCAAGGCAGAATATTTTTATTATCATGTTATTTTTTTTCACACAATATCTTTTGATCACATTCTTTCTAGTACTCTAAATTCTCCCAGATCCTCCCCAAGTTAGAGGGGGAATCAACAGATTTCCATGGAAATTACACAGAGGAAGTAGAAAGGGGTTCAGGCTGGCTTTTACTCTTTTCCCCCTTCCTTCGTTCCTTCCTTCCTTTGTTCCTTCGTTCCTTCCTTCCTTCCTTTCTTTTAAAAATTTTCTTTCTTTAGCTTTTATTTTAACTGTTTTTATTGATCTATACATTTTCCCCACTTCCTTCCATCTTTCTCTCTCCCCTTTCACCCCTCCACCTGCTCCCCACACTCCCAATTTATTCAGGAAATCTTGTCTTTTTCTCCTTCCTAGGTGGATCCATGTATGTCTCTCTTAAGGTTTCTTTTGTTATCTAGGTTCTCTGGAGTTGTGGCCTTACTTATGAGTGAGTACATATATTTGTCTTTCTGGGTCTGGGTTTCCTCACTCAGGATGGTTTTTCCTGGTTCCATCCATTTGCCTGCAAATTTCAAGATGTCATTTTTTTTTTTACCACTGAGTAGTACTCCATTGTGTAAATGTACCACATTTTCCTTATCCATTCTTCGGTTGAAGGGCATTTATATGGTTTCCAGGTTCTGCCTATTATGAATAAAGCTGCTATGAACATAGTTGAACAAATGTCCTTGTAGTATGATTGAGCATCCTTTGGGTATATGCCCAAAGGTGGTATTTCTGGGTCTTGAGGTAGGTCGTTTCCTAATTCTCTGAGAAACTTCCATACTGATTTCCAAAGTGGTTGTACCAGTTTGCATTCTCCCCAGCAATGGAGAAGTGTTCCCCTTATTCCATATCCTCTCTAGCATAAGCTATCATCAGTTGTTTTTGATCTTGGCCATTCTGACAGGTGTAAGATGGAATCTCAGAGTTGTTTTGATCTGTATTTCTCTTATGGCTAAGGATATTGAGCATTTTCTTAAGTGTCTTTCAGCCATTTGAGATTCCTCTGTTAAGAGTTTTCTGTTTAGAGCTGTACCTCATTTTTTTTATTGGATTATTTGTTCTTTTGATGTCTAGTTTCTTGAGTTCTTTGAATATTTTGGAGATCAGACCTCTGTCAGATGTGGGGTTAGTTAAGATCTTTTCCCATTCTGTAGGTTGCCATTTTGTCTTGTTGACCGTGTCCTTTGCCTTACGGAAGCTTCTCAATTTTAGGAGGTCCAATTTATTAATTGTTGTTCTCAGTGTCTGTGCTACTGGAGTTCTATTTAGGAAGTGGTCTCCTGGGCCCATGCGTTCAAAGTTGATTCCCACTTTCTCTTCTATGAGGTTCAATGTGGTTGGTTTTATGTTGAGGTCCTTGATCAATGTGAACTTGAGTTTTGTGCATGGCAATAGAAATGGATCTTGTTGCATTCTTCTCCACACTGACAATCACTTATGCCAGCACTATTTGCTGAAGATGCCTTCTTTTTTTCCACTTTATAATTTTAGCTTCTTTGTCAAAAATCAGGTGTTCATAAGGTGTGTGGATTGATATCCAGGTCTTTGATTCAATTCCATTAGTCCTCTTATTTGCTTTATGTCAATACCAGGCTGTTTTCATTACCGTAGATCTGTAGTAGAGTTTAAAGAAAGGGAGGGTGATACCTCCAGAAGTTCCTTTACTGTACAGGATTGTTTTGGCTATCCTGTTTTTTTTGTCTGTTTGTTTGTTTTTCCATATGAAGTTGAGTACTGTTTCTTCAAGATCTGTGAAACATTTTCCTGGGATTTTAATGGACATTGCATTGAATCTCTAGACCGCTTTTGATAAGATTGCTGTTTTTACTATGTTAATTCTACGTACCCAAGAGCATGGGAGATCTTTCTATTTGCTGGTGTCTTCATCAATTTCTTTCTTCAAAGATTTAAAGTTCTTGTCATACAGG
>LOJH01063763.1:0-10683 GCA_001685095.1 Ellobius talpinus
AAAAAAAAAGAATGGGACCTGTCAGCGTCCTGACTTGATATAAGTGAGGCCTGGCTGTCACCGAACTTCCCTCAGAGATGACAATGGATTTATAGGATGCTGCTGAACCTTGCTACAAAGTTCCTAAATCCCAGTCCATAGATCAGTACTCCAGACCCGCCTTGCAAAGCAGTTCTGAAGACTTTCTTATGAAAAAGACAGAGATATAAGTGATATTTCCAAAATAAGGTCAGTATTTCAAACATTGACTCGTCTAAGAGGACCATGGGTAAAATATTTCCCTAGGGGTAACATGCAGGAGGAAGAAGACGGCCAACACTGGATGCTCCCGAGTGTGGGGACAGAAACCCTGTGCATGTTATCCATTTCAAAGTTCATCTTCATAAAATCATTGCTCAGCAGCTATAGCTATACCCACATCAGAGATAAGGAAACTGAGGACTGTTTAACAAGCCAACATATGAGGCCATAAATAGCACTATTGTCATGGTCTGTCTGACTCTGATGTGTGTAAACACAGTTCTGTATCAGACACTATGGTCTACTTTCAAGCATAAAGGAGGTTTAATTATTGCTTTAGTAACCAGTCTATGATCAATTAAAGGAGTAAATCGGTGCCAAGAGGACAACATGCAGGCAGTGTCGTGCACCATCCTTACACGGCTTGCTGGAATCCTTCCCCATCGATGCACAATAAATAACCATTGGAGAATTAAACATGGGATGAAATACATAGAGATGTTGGTAAAATGAAGAACCTGTGACATAGGAAAAATATAAAATTCATGAAGCTGATGAAAAAGAGACGCTACTTTGAAAGAGGACAATGTAAGAATAATACTTGTGAACACGGGACGAAGAGCGAGCAGCAACCACTGTATGGCACATTTCACAGGACGTGTCAGGATAACATCTTTAAGAGTAGGGAAAACAAAGAACTTGAAAATGAGATACATGGAAGGCTGAAATGATGAGGTAATGACTTTTACTTTGGCCTGACTCTTGTGTGCGTCTAGCTTTCCAGACGTAAATGATTCCTGCTGCATCCATAAGGGTTACAAACACAGAAGAGTTCCCCACTCTACTGACTACTGACGAACATCATTTCCTTTGACTGTTTAGACTCCACTTAAAAGTTAACAAAGGTGTGACTAGTTCTGACTTCTGAGTATTCCTTTCCTCTGAATGACAAACAAAGGATATCTTTCTTACATGGGAGGATTTGCATTTTATAAAAGTAGAATCTCTCAGGCACGGTTGATTCATTATTGGACTAAGCTGTCAAGGAAGGTTATGTCGTCGTCTTCAATCAAACTCCATAAAAATAAGATAACTCCTGATCCATCTTCAATGATGGCAGTACTATGCTTCGAATTCCTTAGATAAGTTTTACATCCTCTGATTCTTTTATATTTTTATAGAAAACTGTCCTCCTTATGATGAGTGTCAGCACTGGAAAGTAGGGGTGTGAAATTAGGAGACCTTGAAACCGACCTAGCTCAGTGCTAGCACTAGATGTCTCAAACAATGATCTGTGATAAACAGAAAACTAATGTTTAGAACCACCTAACTTTACCCCTCAGGGTCTTAGATACTCTGTGAGATGTTTAAAAACCTCTGACACATAATAGTTGCAAAACTGTAAGGAAAAAAATCATTAGCGCCTTATGATTATGAGCTGCTGCAGTTTTGGAGAAGTCTAATCTTTTCTAGACTTTACAAATGCATGAAGCTCCAAGAAATTAAGCAGTGTTCCACAGATCTCCCAGCTAGATATTGACAAGTCAAGGGGGGAGCTAATCCTGACCTAGGGCGTAGTTTGGAATCCAGACACACAAGCTACTGAGTTTGGAACTGTCACCAAAAACTGGAAGTTTTTCTCTTCCATAGAGGTATAAAGTGCCAACACATGTCAGTGAACAAAAAAGTAACCATTACCAATGTTGAAACAATTGATATCTAAAAGGTTACACAATGTCTTCCTTTCTTTCATAGACTCTCCTAATTGAATGAAATCAATGAACTTGCTACTGGAAAGGAATGAACATCAAAGAGACTCTGATGTCATCGGCTAACCTCATAATTTCAAGGAGTTTCAAAGTGACACAGCCTGCCCTACCAGAAGTAGCTATGGAGAGAAGTATGTTACTCTCCTTATAATACACAGGGGTGGGGTCTTATCAGCATCAAAGAGACATGTATTTTCCCTTAAAGTTTTGGAGTATCACTATATAAATAATACAGAACACAGCAATGTCTAGGACAAATCCACAACATAAAAATTATATATATTCAGCGAAATATGTAAGTTAATTTAAACGGAAACAAAGAGCACACCTGTAGCATGTCCATTGGCTTCATTTCACAAGCACCATTCTCTACTCAACACCTCCAATTATTATTAATGTTTCCTTGACAACAGGATCCTTTCTGCAAAAGCTTCCCAACCATGGCATTAGCTTGGCTGCGTATGCTCAGCAGCTTAGGACACTGTTGCTTTCTTATTGTCTCACAACTGGGAAGGCAAGTTGGATTCCACAAGCTTGCCCAAAACAGATGTGTGATTGATGCATCAAAATAGAAAGACCTAGACCCACCCAGTCTAACCAGACAGGCAAAATACTTTCTAAATACAAATATTTAATCATATTAATATAAGATAAAAGATCCAGTTCTCTTTTCATGTTGTATGGAAGCCTCATAATAAAGTTAATGTATTTTCTTTAAAAAATTACTTTCCAATTATTCTAAGGAAATTGCCCCACATTGAAAAGTCAGGAAAAAATACGCAAGAAAATACAAATACTAGAAGTCTGAATTTAAATCAATGCATTATAATATCTTAAAACATGGTTCTACAGTGTTTTAAAATATAATAAAATTAGTGCAGAGTCTTGTATGGCATGATACTCCAGTGTGTAGACTGCAAACATTTGTATGTATCATGAATAACATTAGAAATGACAACATAATAATCAATATACTGCATCTTCATTTTTGTTTGCATTATATTTTCCAGCTGCTGGTTTCAGAAAATTACCACTGGATTTCCTCTCCTTCCCTTGCACAGCAGAGAGCAATTTGCAAAGTCATGCAAGGGTGAAAATGGGATTGAAATATAGTGATCGTTCTTAATGAAAAAGGGTACTTACTGCTCAGGAAATTAAGGCTGAAACTATTTTGAAACTCACTTCTAACCTAAAATCCTAAAAGACAATGGTCTCCATTTATAAGCGCATCATAAATTTCTCAGCAATAATCAATAAGGTTATTTCCTATAGTGTTATTATAAGCAGTATATATTTATGACTTTTATTAATATTAAATTTTGATTAGCCTTTTGTTTTACCTAAAATGAACAAATACAAAACCTTTTCAGAGCCAATTTAATTTGACTAGTAAAGGTGACAATGTTGCTATAACATTGAATCAGAGGAGAAAAATCCATGAATTGTGACTCAGTGTCTAAATAAATGCTGAGGCCCCATCTCTGACTTACAACAGAACTAAAGGGAAATGACAGCTCTTTGAAGTATTATTGTTACTGTCTGATTTGCAAGCTTTCAGACTGAGTCCAATTTGAATTTGGATGTAGCTAAATGATTCTCTGTTGAAAGAGCAAGGAATAGAGTTGACTAACTTGATGTAAGAATGAAAGAAGAAAAGACAGAGATTTCAAGCTGAGATGACGCTGGTTTTTAAAGTTTTCTTATTTAAATAATGATACTTACTCAAACTCCTATATCACCAGCATGCATGCACACACACAAGTCCATGTGTGATTTTAAATTCAAGTTGAATTTTTGTTTTAAGTTTTACAAGCTGTCTATATTTTATTTTCTCACCTCCGCTTCCAATCTAGAATTTTGAGGGGAAAATGTAAGATTCTGCTAACAAGTGAAAGAGGATTGAATGTACTATTCGCCATCCTACCTGGGCCATCCCAGTCATCTGAGTCTACTCCAGGCTGCCCGGGTTTGTCAGAATGGCTGGCCCCTTCTGATTCTGCTGGCTGCTGGGATCCTTCATCATCAGCTGAAACACATCAACAGAGAAAGGAGAAATGACCAAAACTCTGTGACACTGAAATCTGGTAAGGAAATGTTCTTGCCACATATTTTCTAATTCACTGGCAAAAATGTCCACAAGTAATTATTTTGATATCTATTGTAGCTTAAAACTAAAGAAAGCTATAAATATTTGTCAGTGGGTAACTGAAGTTAAGTGCTGTAAATAATGAAAAACATTTGCATACACATCTCACTTTGGAGTTACTATTATTATATCAGAAAAAATCAGATAGAAATGTAGTTTCTTTGAATACCTTGAATAAAAAAAGCTATAGTGACCTTATTTCCAAATTGTAATTTAAAAAAATATAATACAGAAAACCAAATTAAATATCATTAAGTGCTTTCCTGTCTAGGGGTGAGTTTACATTATTGGAAGACTTCTATTCTTCCTGTGTTATGCTTCTAAAACTTGGTGCTATTTCTCTGAAAGAGAAGTTATAAGAGCACCAATTAAATGATTAGCATGTGATATAAGCTGGAGACTCCTGGTGACTCCATTCATCACAACAGAAGACACTGTGAAGTTAAACTTATGCTTGGATGACTGTTTTTCATAATTTTATGCTTTCACTTCACAAGAAAAGTAAAAGCAAACAAGCAAGCAAGCAAACAAACCCTGTATGTCTTGAAAAGAATTGAGATGCAGGGAAAGAGGAAACATTACCAAAACAACTGCATTTTAAAGCAAAAACTCTAGATTTCAGTATCTTAATTTTATAATATTATAAACACCAAGAGGGCAGTGCAGAGACACAAACAAAAACAATATTGAAGTCATGCCTACTAGATTTTGAATGTAACAGTGCTAACATCTAAGTTTAAATGGCCTGTCTACCTTTCTTTGAAGCATCCTATAGTAACTTTCCACCTAGTCATTCAGATATCTATTTGAATTTGAATCTCTATACAAAATATAAAAATGTATGATATCTTATTAACTTTAAGATCAACAGGTATAAATTTTAGAAAACCATTACTATCATTGACATTAATGTGATGTTAGTATAAGATTTGATCCTTAAACATTATAGGTTTTGCTTCTCCCTCCCTTATCTTGTAAATTCAATATAGGAATTAATTCTAAAACCTGGAGTAAAGGTAAGGAGAAAGAGAAAACCCAAATTCATTCTTTAAGAATTAAAAAAAATACTTTTTTTTGAGTTCAGTGCAACAAAGCTGCTTTGGTTGATGATACAGAATAAAGTACACCTTTCATAATACTGTAAACCTCATGAAACTCTTTAGAAACTGACTGGCTTTTAGTATGATCAGAAAAAACATTGCTGAACATATCCATCCTTTCCAGAAGGTATGTACTGGGCATCTTCTGTGATTAAGGAGCTATGATAGGCTCAGTGGGCTTTGTGCAGAAAGTGAGTTCCTTATTGGGACTGTAGAAGTCATCACGGAGAGCACATTCTCAAATGAGAGTGTGGTCCAAGGCCACGGAGACACAAAAAGGCACAGAGGCTCAATAATAGAGTGGTGTCCCAACCTTCTACACTCCACTTGCAGACTGCATCTAAGAGCATCAACACATCAACCAATTATCTTCAGGAGATCAAAGGGGCATGCTCTGCTCTCAATTCTCAGGACCAGAGAAGGCTTACTCTCAGTCTGTGTATACAAGCAGGCTTGATGACGTCTAAATACTGATAGCCTTGAACTAACCAACTGGCTTTCAGCCTGCCAGCCTGGCTGCCTACCTGTTCCCTCCCCTTCAAGTTACCTCTATAAAGACAAAAAGAGATTCAGTTTTTGTAAGCAGGAGGCTCGCATCATCTGCCTTGATAGATCAGGCCAAGGCCATTCCTTTTATCCAATTTCCAGCACGATTTCCTGCCTGTGAGTAAACATTGAACTAATGCCATACAGTGAGCAGGCTGGTGGAACCAGAATCCTGTTAGCCGGGACAGAGAATCTTAGAATCTCCCATGAGCTGGATCTTTCCTACTTGACCTTTCTTGTTGGACTCGATTGACATTCCTTTCTTTTCCCCCTACTTCGTGAGATATAGAGCTAACTTCTGTGAACTTCCTTATCTTCTGGCTTCTGGCTGCAGTCAGCCAGAGCAAGCAGTGACAGCAGATTGGTGGACAAAGTGCAGAAGGAGAGAAAGGCCAGGTGCTTGTCTGGCAAAGATCCCCTTTTTCCACGATAGTCCCCAACGGCTAGAGAGACTAGCCTTCAGCTACGGCTCAGTGTTCTCCCATGTACCGGCATCAGCAGCCTCTCCGGTACCTCTCAAGACAGAAGAACTTGGATGCTTTCTGACCATATGAGGACAAAGTCACTAAAATAATGCCTTGTAAGTTGCAGGCATTGTGTTGGCCTCTAAGAACATAATAGCTTCTCTACATTATTTCTGGAGTAGTGTATCAGAGTCAAGCGGACAGAGACTTGTACCCATATGACAAATGACAGGGGTAAGTTCACAATGTTATGAAACACGTGCACATAGCAGCTAACACATGACTCCACATGAGTTTCCTGGGACACAGAACAAATGAAACTCTTAACATTTTGTGGGCATGATCTGAGCTGACTTTGAATACTGTGGCATTTGTGTCTTAAAGATACATGACTGGAAACAACATTCAGACTGAAAATGGAGCTGTCTCCTCAAAGCAGGCCACAGAGGACATATCATAACACTAGACAAAAAGCAGGCATGAAATTGGCAAGAGGTCAAACTAGGATATATAGTGATCTGAGAGTGGCTTTGGGGGTGTTGGAAGGTACTGAAGGGAGTCTTAAGGCTTTGTCTTCTCTGTGGTTGTTACATGGAGGAAGTCTTTCCTCATTCAGCCCAGGACAAACTCATCATGATCACTTCACTAGTGTCTAGGAGTGTCTAAGAAATGCCAGGATGACAGAACACGTCAGCAGGTATTTGGTATCCATGTTATTAAACGGCTCAAAATGAAACATTTTAATTTAGTTGATTAAGGGCTTGAGTGAGTTTATAATTTCAAATAGCCAAGTTCTTTCACTAAATGTCATTTAGCTGCCCAATCAAGACTGCAATGCTTCCATTTCGTTTGCCCCAACATCTGGAGCAAGGTTAAATATTGATGACTCTGATTTGAGCCATTGTTAAAATAGCTAATTATGCACAATTATAACTGTTTCATTTTGCATCTATCTGGAGATGTTTAATAAACTGGGGAAGTTTACTACATATCTCACTACAAAAATTAAATCTGAGATGGAATAATAGGTTAAAATCACAAGGCTTTAGTCGTTTTTATGTTTTTTAAAAGAAGGAACACAGAATAGAGAAATTGACTCATCTGCAATGATGCATATGAATATAGAAAATAAAATAGGTCAATGTTTATTTTATATTGGGGTTTACACACTTTCCAGAAGCCAAATGTTGAAGTCATAACTATTAACAAGGTGCAAATCTTCTCCTAAGGTCAGTTTCCAAATTGAACCTCAACAGGGCCACCACATCTTGCACCCTGCTCCGCGCTGTGTACTTTGCTAAGAGCTGCATTAACGTTGTCTTATCAGCCCTGTCAGGAATTCGTGTTCTGATACTTCAGAAAAACAAACTAAGGGATAGAGAAGTGAGGGGACTTCCCCGACACAGAAAGCATCAGGGACGAGAGTAGATTCCATGTTTTCCTGACTCCAAAGACCATACTTTAACATCTAAGAATATAATCCTGGTGCTCCAGGTGTAGCTCACAAGCACAGGATGTGCTCAGTACAGGTGAGGTCCTGGGTCTGATCCGTACCACCAGAGAGGAGCAACAAAGGATACGGCAGACATCGTCTACATGGCAAGCCACAAAGACAGCAAGATATGGTCTGAGAGTCACTTTCTCTTCCTCACATTAAGTCCCCAGTTATTCATTATGCTTATACACTAAGATGAAAGGTTTAATGGACTTAATCTTTTTAATCATTACTTTTTAAGATTTCCTATTTTACTTGGCACTTAATAAAATCAACTACACATAGATGGTTGATCAATAACCATTGCTCACTGACCAGTTAGGAAATTAGATTTTTGTCTCATTCTTTTTCCCATAACCTACTGCAATATCATTACATTTGCTAATTAATTGCTTTCAGCACATTATTTCTATTTAATAACTAAAATATGTCACATTTTTCAACTTTTGGACCTTTCATCTTCTAACTTTATCTCAGGAAACTAGTTCTCATTTTTATGGTAATGTTTTTTACCTAATTCATTTTTAATCTTTTTACTAATGAAAAATGAAATGATTAAAAATAATTTAATCAAATATGAAATCTCTGAAGTATTCTTAAGAAACACTATTTTTTAGCTCATAATGAACACTTGCTTCTTTCGTTTCAGTATTTTATTCTCATAGAAAATTTATAAATAGAATTTTATTTTGATATTAACCCAACTCCAGCTTCTTCTTGACTTGAATGGAACTCACCTCACTGCCTGTCTTTTTTTTTCTTAGTCCGTTTTTGATTCTCCTACGTTTGAAATCAGGGCTATGGAATGGCAAGACAAATGTCATGAATAATTACTAGCCCAGATAATAGTGACAGGCCTGCCAGTATGCTGCTCCAAAAGCTTTAGTGCTCGGAAAGGAAAGCCGTAGAGAAAAAAGAGAGAGAAAGAGAGAGACAGAGGAACTGGGCGAGCATTTGACATCCTCTCATTTGCTCTCTGAATTCTTTATTCACATACCTCTGAATAGACAGCTCAGTGTATTTCCAGCAAAGCACAAACATACTTAATGCGGGAGCTGTGATATCTATCCTGAGAGTAATTCATAAAAGAATGAAACTGAATAAATGCCAAGCGGTTGAAAAAAATCTGTAATATTTCTAAAATTATGACTATGGAGTTAATGGTTTTCTACTGCAAGATTAAACGCCTTTGTTGCTCTTTTAAAAGATATAAGTGTATTGAGAGCCCTTCCATTTTTCTTAGTCTAGTTTTCCAAATCAATGCGAGCCCTATGGGGGGAAATTGAAGGTGTTATTGAGAAATATAACGTAGAACATAAATGACTTGGAGAAATACAGTCTTTGAGCATGTGAAGCAGCGCCTTTAAAGACCATATTAGGTATTGTTGACAAGGTGCTGAAGCAATGGCCCTCCTCGCCAAGCAAAAATAATTTCAAAAATGCAAACAAACACCTTTTCAGTCAAAGTTAAACGCTGCTGTCGGAATTAAAGACTGAGACCGTCACTTTCCCAGCACACAACAGCAGCAGTGTCTGAGAGCAGTCATGCAGGCAGGCAGCCTGTCTCGACCCTGCTCTTTTAATCCATGTAGTTCCTGTCAATATTAACCTCTTATAGAAATTCTTGTAAAATATGACTATTGAACTTTCTTGACTAGGAGTGTCGCTGGAGCTCTGAGCCATCCCTATAATGTATTTTTGCAATCAGCTAAATCATCAAAGTGTTCTTTAACAATGAGCAGTTCAGAAGTGACAGATCTACTTTCTTGTTCACAACTGCTTATCAGAGGAGAGATACCACATATGTTTTCCAGGTGCTTCCTATAGTTAGGATACCTTCACTGGAGCCGCTCATGAAAGATAAGGTCATAAAAGAGATGAAAAATGTGTGAGCTTCCTACACTTATGGTTTTATCATCAGACAAGATAGCTTTGGTGAAAAGACTGTAGGAGTCAAAAACAGAAAACTGCAGCTCACGCTGAAGGACGAGGACGTTGGTTTCGCACTGAGTTTGTGCTTGCCTAATAGTAAGATGGTTGGGCTGGAAATGCTTATTTTAGCTACAGATTATTTGGGGGGAAATCAGGCAATTTAAAGCCTTTATGGACAAATTATAGTCATAGACATGCATAGAGAAACAAAATAGAGGGGCAAACAATACCCCAGTTATAGTAATAACTAAGGGGAACTTTAAACACGTCAACTGTAAATAATAACAACGTTGCGTGGAGGGTAGCTATCACAGCATCTGACTCAGGCTCCCTCTGACTGTCTAAGACAGTTATATAAATAACACGACTATTTTCAAATATGCAAGTCATCTCCTTGTTACTTTACTTGGTTTTTCTATATTTAGTATTTCATTATCTCGAAAGTCCTTTTCAGACTCCAGAATATGAAAAAACTAAGCAAAAGAATATAATGCATATAATCTGGTTATTATTTTGAGATCCCAATAAGAAAATCCTAAACTTATTTGTAGCAACAGTCCAGGGGTAAATGTATTATTTCAAGAACGAAAACTTAATTTTTATAGTTACTGTATGGCTACTTTAGTCTGCAGTATCTTATTATAGCTGGCAAGGGAAATTACTGAAAACACTTATGTACAGTTAAAGTTTTTATGATTTAAGGAGAAATAGTGATTTGCAATCCTTCTAGAGTGCTTAAAGTTGTTCCAGCCATCAGTGCTATATCCCAGGTGAAGGATTTCTAAGTTCAAGCTTGCCGAGGATTTCACACATAAGGAAAATGTCCAAATGAAAGTAGGATAGCTTTTCAACAGAACATCACTCAATAATCTTTTAAAAATTGTTTTCATTGATCTATATATTTTTCTCCAGTCCCTTATTCTACCCCACTCTTCTTCCCTCTCCCGAGGTCCCCATGCTCCCAATTTACTCAGGAGATCTTGTCTTTTTC
>LOJH01063768.1:0-10682 GCA_001685095.1 Ellobius talpinus
CCCGGGCCTAAGCGGCGGCCCCGTAAAACCCCCGCACGGCGCATCAGGCCGGGCTCCTCCTCGTTTCGCCCTGCCCCGGGAGCCTTCCTCCCCGGCCGGGGATGAGGCCGGGAAGTGGCTGCGCGGGGCCCAGCACAAAAGCTTGTCCCCAGGGGCCACCGCCGCTGCCGCCGCCACCGCCCCCACCAGCCTAGAGCCGCCTGTGGAAGCCGAGCTGGCTCCCGGGCCCTCATCCCCTCCGGTCCCCAGTGGTGGGCACTACCCGTGTCCTCGAGGCCCGGGAATCCGCGCTCCAAGCCCTTTGCTTCCTCGGCTGCCAGGGGATCAGACAGCCGCGCAGCCTCCTCCGCTCCGGACTGTGGGAGCCCTGCGGAGCATGTCAGAGGATAGCGACATGGAGAAAGCCATCAAGGTAAGAGAGAGACGCCATCCACCTCTTCCCTGCTTTGTCCTGTGATTTCCCCGCAGCGCCAGCCTCGGAAAATCAAGAAAACTTGGACGAGAGTTAGAGGTTTAAGTCACTAGAATCTGGTGAATCCGGGTTTCGGCCTTCCCCGGATCCTTGGACCGTGTTGAGTTGTGGGGAGTGGGGTGTCCGACTCTCTTCAACTTCCTTGGCTGAGACAGTTTCTGTTCAGCTAGAACGAAGGTGAGTAGAGTGGGGATACTTGATATGTGTGGAACTAAGAGGACTACTTAGGACTCTAAGGTTTCCATCGCCCCCAAGTGCCTCCATTTGCTTCTCGGTGGTCCTTTGTAACACTTGGCAGTGGCTCTAACGGACCCCTCCTGATAGGTCTGAAACAAGCCTGTTTGAGAGCTTGAGCTTCAGGAGTTGGTTCGTCTTCATTCAAAACCTGTTCTTCGGATTTTCCCTCCTTATCTGTGTGTTCATTTCCTGCTGTTCTCTTGCCTGCTCTCTTAGAAATCAAGATTTTATTCCCGAGGAGCCAGCAGCACCCTATGTGCTAAAATGACCCCAAACGGTATTGGGAGTGTAGTCCGGTTGGTAGACTACCTTACTTACCATGCATGAATTCCTGGGTTTGATCCCTAGAACCCCAGAAAACTGGCACAGTGGTGCAAGTCTTGTCATCCCAGTGCACAGGAGGATCAGAACTCAGAACCAGTGCCATTCCAAGGTTTTGGTGGGTAAGGGCACCTGAGCTCAGGCGTGATGCCCTGAGTAAGATCCCGTGGACCCACATGGCTGGAGAGAATTAACTTTTCTTTCTTTCTTCTCTTCTCTTTTCTTTTTCTCTCTCCTTCCTCCGTCCGTTCGTCCCTCCCTCCCTCCTTTCTTCCCTCCTTCCCTCTTTCCTTTCTTTCTTTTTTGAGACTGGGTTTCTCTGAGTAGCCCTGGCTGTCCTGGAACTTGATCTATAGACCAGCAGAGATCATCTGCTTCTGCTTCCCAAGTGCTGGGATTAAAGGTGTGCACCACATCTGCCTTTGGAGAACTGGCTCTTGTAGGTTGTCTTCTGGTCTCTGAGGACACACATGCGCACACACAAAATGAAATAATAAGTTTAGGGTCGTCTTTGGCCATGTAGGCCATGTAGCCTGGAGCTACAAACTCTGTGTATAAATAAATAAGTACATAAATTAGAATGACCCAAGTAAAAATGACTGTTTTTCTTTGGTTTTTCAAGATAGGGTTTATCTGTGTAGCTCTGGCTGTCCTAGAACTTGCTCTGTAGATCAGGCTGGCCTTGAACTCAGAGATCCGCACACTCTGCCTTCTGAGTAGATATTAAAGTTCTGTGCCACCCAGGATTTATCCCTACTGCTTGTACTGGCTTTTTGGGAACCCATTCTCTTTCGATGGATACTTTGCTCAGCCTAGATATAATAGGGAGGACCTTGTACCTTCCCCCAAGCAATGTTCCTTACCCTCTGAGAAATGGATGGGGTGGTGGTGGGGAGGTGGAGAGAATAGCAGGAGGGGAGGGAGTGAGAACTGGGATTGGTATGTAAAATGAAAAAAGATAGTTTGTTTTCTTTTTTTAAAAAACTTAAAAAAAAAGAGACCTGTGCCACCACTGCCTGGCCAGAATAGACTTTCATTTGTTTGTTTAGATTTTTTTTCTATTTAGAGCAACAGCTTTGTTATGGGTTGACACTTTTCATGTTTTTATTTGACAGTTTCATGCATACTTCATTGTTTTTGTTTCACCATTGACAGTATTTATATTTGCTGGGTATGGTGGCATGACCATGGTTGGCCTAGGCAGCATAGTGAGACGTCATATAAAAAACAGAAACAAAACAAAAAAGAGATGAAAAAAGTCCTTAGTTTGACTCAGTATCAATATTATTGTCTTTTAGTCTTTGAATGTATCAAAAAATTTAAAAACATTTTAAATGTGTGCTTGTATATGTCAGTGTGTGTGTGTGTGTGTGTGTGTGTGCGTGCGCGCATGCAAGTGTGCACATGAAATTTGGTTCTCCTATCATTTGGGTTCCAGGGATTCAGCTTAGGCTTGGTGGCAAGAGCTTTCCCAGCTGAGCCCTCTTTAGGCATATTTAGAAAAATAAAATAAAATAAAAAATAAAACAACACAACTTTTTCTGGGAGGGCTGGAAAGATGGCTTAGTGATTAAGAACACGTGCTACTTTTGTAGAAGACTCCAGTTTGCTTCCTAACAGCCACACTGGATGGCCCACAACCACTCATAACAGTCTGTAGCTCTAGTTCCAAGGGATCTGACAACCTCCTCTGGTTCCAGGGCGCTTATGCGTATGCAGGTACCCACACATTAAAAAAAAAAGTCAGGGTGTAGTGAAACATACCTTAATCCAAGCTCTTGGGAGGCAGAGGCCAGTGAACTCTGAATTCAAAGTCAGCCTGGACTATATTTAGTGAGACTCTTGTCTTAAAACAAGTCAGTCTCTGGAGAAATGGCTCAGCAGTTAAGAGCACTGACTGCCCTTCAGAAGGACCTGGGTACATTATTCACAGTACCTACATGACAGCTCACAACTGTCTGTAACTCCAGTTCTAGAGGATCTGACATCTCCACACAGACCTGAATGCAGGCAAAATAATACATATAAAATAAAAATAAAATTGATTCAAAACAAAATAAACTATTAAATCTATGCAGAGGCTATCTATTGTGTACAGTAGTCAGAGATAGTTGCTATTATTTTTTCCTCTTCTCACATTCAATGATAATTTCCTGGGTTTTATATATCTAGTGATTTTTGTTGAAAGCCGGACACTTGGTAACATTGTAACAACTCTGGACTCTGATCCTTCCCGAGCTTGTTACATTTGTAGCTGCCTAGAATTAAAGTAGAATTTCTTTTCTTTGTGCATGCTAATGTCCGCTCGGGGATGGTAGGTCTTTGTTTTTTTCAGCCTGTGTGTGGTGTCTGCTTAGCTATGTCAGCCTGATGTGCTCAGAAACTGCAGTGTTTTTGAACCCCTGTGGTTCTCGAGTCCTTTCAGAATGGAGCTGACTGCAAAGTCACTCAGGCTTTATGTTTCCCTGGCCTCTCAGTCTCCCTGTCCATTAATCAGAGTGTTGTGGAGAGCTCACTTCAGCCTTACTCTATGGCTCTGTGTAGTGATTTGCCCTCTAAATCCACATATTCTGCATTCCTGGCCAGGACATTGTCTTGGAGCTTAACACAGCTGTCCCTTGTCACCCACATTTTCCTGCTCTTGCCTGCACAGCCCAGCATTTTCTTCCCTGTCCAGTAGAGCAGCAGCACTGCTTACTTTCCATAGCTCCATGCTGGGAGCAAGCAACACCACTGACTGCTTTGGGCAGGGAGGCCAGAGGCTAGGAACTGCAGGAGCCAGACTGCATGCTGCTTTGACCTCACTCTAGTGGGTTAGAAAAGGCAGTTCTCTGTTTAGCTTACACTCTTCTGAAATAATTAGTTTTGACAACTGACAGGATCTGACTGTGCAACTCTGGCTGGCCTGGAACTCAATGTAGACCAGGCTGACCTGCCTCTGCCTTCAGGTGCTGGAGGTAAAGGTGAGAGCAGTTTTGTTGTTGTTTTTGCTTTGACAATTTTGTCTAGCTGTAAACATGTTTATGGAAAGCAGTTGCCTGCCTTTCACACTGTATGAGAATCTGAGCCCCAGAGAGTGTTGATGGTCTACCCAAATAAAGATGAGTGGAGGATGAAACTAGAATACGTCATCTACTCCATCCCAGACTAGAATCTCAAGTGAGGGGCCTGGGCATTGGGTTTTGAATTTAAATATTCTCAGGTGGCTGTGGTCGGTGGTTACTGAGGACCAGCAGTCTGGATGGGTCTGTCTGCAAGTGCCTTTCTTCCTTCTGTAAAAGCAGGTGTCTGAACCCTAGGCTTTAATGTATAGTCCTTTCAGCTCTCAGTCAAGTAGACTGTCACCTTCACATGATGGAAGATTAGACCTGAGAGTCCACTCTCCTAACCACACAAGTTGGGCAGTTTGTTCAAGGATGTAAACCTCTGCAGATACCTGACACGGTTTTCTGGACTCTCAGAAGTACACTATTGTTGTAGTGAAGATGCACAAGTTACTGTGCTGTGTATGTGATGTGCATGAGCATGGAGGTGCAGTGCTGGGAGGATGCAGGCCTTGTATGCTAAGTATTCTGCACCCATCAAAAGTCCTAACTTTGTAGTACTTTGACATCCTCCATAAAGCATCATTTGTCTACTTAAATAGACCATGTAGGCGGGTTGCACAGTTTCCTTTTATTCTGGAGCCTGTACGATTAGGAGGTAGTGATTGGGAGGTAGCAGCAATCACATAGGCAAGTGCGATTATAAAGCCCATGGATGGCTTAGAATGTGAGGTGCTGGACCATGGCTGTCCAACCTCTGCTCAATTATCTAGCTTAACAGTGGAATCATCTCTTCCCCTGCCCCCTTTTCTTCTTTTTAATAGGAAACCTCCATTTTAGAAGAATATAGTATCAACTGGACTCAGAAGCTGGGAGCAGGAATTAGTGGTCCAGTTAGGTAAGACACCCACGTGGAAAACAGGGTGCATTGCTCTGGGAGGAGACACACAAATTGAGCCCTGAGCTACAGGCATCAGATGTACTTTGAGAATTAGCCTGAGTTTAAATAGAGTTTCTGTTTGGTTTTGGATTTGTAGTGTCTTGCTTAGTGTGTATAAAGAACATGGACCATTGAGCTATACCCCCAGCTCCTAGTAGAGGATATTTATTTGATTATGTTTTTTACATTTTTATGAGTGAACGTGTATGCATGCGATGTGCACGTGTGCCATAGCACGTGTGGAGGTCGAAGGATGACTTTCAGGAGTTGGTTCTCCTTTCTTCTAAGTGGGTCCTGACCCTTTAGTAAAGGCTTCTTATTAGTTTTTTCTTGCATCTAGACACAGCTAGGTAGCAAGGGCACATGGTGTATAGTATTATAGGTGGGTTTTAAGATGTCAAGTTATTTGGGCCAGTAAGATGGACTATTGGCTAGAGGAGCTTGCTTACAGTTCTGATGGCCTGGATCCAATCTCTGGGACCAACAATAGTACTGGAAGGAGAGAACTGATCCCTGCAGCTTCCCCATGTTCTCCACATGTACATACACACACCCACACCCACTAAGAATTTAAAAAATGGAATTAAAAATGTAAAAGGTGGGGCAGGAGAGATGGGTCAGAGCACTGGCTGCTCTTGCAGAGGATCTGGGTTTGATTCCTAGTATCCATGAAGTAGCTCACAGCCATCTATAACTCCTGTTCCAGGGGATCTGATGCCCTCTTCTGACCTTCACGGGCCTAGTGGTGAACAGACTTACATGCAGGCAAAACATTCATACAAAACAAAAACAAAACAAAAAAAACCAAAGATATGACATTTTTAACAAATGTAAAAGAAGCCTGGGCCTCTCAGAGAGGCTGTCATTTCTGTAGCTGGGCTGAGACCCAAGAGACCCTTGCCACCTGCTGCTCTAGGGCAAGTTGTCTTTTTTTGTATTTGTCTGAGACAGAGTCTATATAGGCCATACTATCCTGGTATTTGCTATGTAGATCCTAACTGCCACCATGATTCCCCTCTACACCTAGAGTCTGTGTGAAGAAATCGTCTCAAGAACGGTTTGCACTGAAAATCCTTCTCGATCGTCCAAAAGCTAGAAATGAGGTATGTTCCTTTATGACTTTGACTTGCTTACATACACTTGCTTGCGCGCACACACACACACACACACACACACACACACACACGGGGAGGAACGAGGGAGGGGTGTGCAGATGTCTTGGAGCTATAGTTACAGGCAGTGTGAGCCACTCAGCTTGGGTACTGGGAACTAAATTTGGAAGTACAGGAAGCACTCTCAACTACTTGGCCCCCTCTCCAGCGCGTTTAGATGTTTTTAGGGCCTAAGAATATGTACATGTTTACAACTAAGGCAGGCAACTTCTTGGAAAATACAGAGATGCATAAAACATCTATATCCTTACTGAACTTCTGTTCTCTGTTCACATTATCATTGTCAAGTGTTCTGTCTCAGCATGGAATACTAGCTAGCATACAGTCTTTTTCCCTTCCAGCCACCTCACATTCTTTTTAAAATGAGTAGCAGCAATCTTGAAATTAAGTGAGTAAAAAGAGGGTGTAGACAGCAAATCTGTCAGTGCAGTTTTATTTGTGGAGAGAACACTGGGGAGAACGCAGGGCTGCACTGGGGATATGGTCTGCGTAGGGCGGCACTGGGTGTTTTGTATTAGTCTAGGTGGTAAGGAGTTTGACAGAAGTAGACATTCTTTGGACTTAGTGTGGTTAGCTTTTGATGGACATTGGGGGAAATGATGGCATTTCCTTCGCACACAGAGACATGTCCTGTGTTCTCTTTAAGGTGCGTCTGCACATGATGTGTGCCACACACCCCAATATAGTGCAGATTATTGAAGTCTTTGCTAACAGTGTACAGTTTCCTCACGAGTCCAGTCCCAGGTAAGACTAAACAGGGCCGTCACCTCTGGCTATGTGGAGGCCATGTTGTAGCAGAATCGTCCTTTTCTATGTCCTCTTCCCATTTCCCTCCCACTTCCTCTCTCCTTTTCCTGCCTCTTTCTCTTTGTGTTTAAAAATTTAGAGACAGTTGTGAAAGTGGAATTATATAATGAATGCTCAAGTTCTCATCACTGAGTTTTACCAGCTGCCAGTGGGAAATCTTGTTTCATCTGCTACCCCTCCTCCATCATTGTTTTGGTTATTTTCTCTTTTAAAAAACTTTTAAGGGCTGGGGATTATAGATCAGTGGTAGAGTGTTTGCCAAGCTTACCCAAGGCCCTGGATTCAATCTCTAGCACTGGTATGTGTGCTTATGCATATGCGTGTTCATGTGTGTATGGGTGTGCGTGTGTGTTAAAAGCAAAATAAAACAATATAGAGCCAGGTATAGTGGTGCATGCCTATAACCTAGCACTGAGAAGCAGGAGCATCATACATTCCAGTCTAGCCTGGTCCACATAGTAAGGCTGTTTATAAACAAATAAATAAATAAATAAATAAATTGTAATTGAAATAGATTCTGTTCCAAATCGGTGGGAGGGGCCCAAATGTTCTTCCAGGTTAAATCTTAGAGGCTCATTCAAAGGCCCCATTGCTTTAAGGAAGAAACCATCATTATTCTTTCAGCTGCACATTTGGGAAGTATCTTGGTGGAGACCAGGGTGTGAACCCTGTCATTGCAGTGTGGTAGGTGTCAAGCAAGGAGCCTCTTCCTTGCATTCTGAACCTTAAAAAGCAGCAGTAGTATAAGTGCAGCCTGGGAGGCAAGCGTCTCACACAGGCTGTGGGAAGTGGGCGTTGTGGAGCTGGTGAAAGAGATGGAGTATTGAAAGCCAACGGGAAGTCGATTGAGTCTCACAAGTAGTGCTCTGTTGGTGAAAGCATTTGGATGAAAGCAGAAGCATTTATATGAATGAATAGGAACCAAAATTCACATTTTGTTTTTTCTTTTTTTTTTGTTGAGAATGAAGATCATTGCACTTAATTAGCGGCTAGATAACCCTGAATATAGAAAGTGGTTACATATTTTGTTGATGAGTTCACTTCATGTCAGTTTTTTGATGCTTCCAGGTTTTTCTTTTCCTTTTTTTAATAATGTTTAATTTTTTTTAACTTAACAAAATCAAATGCTTTCAAACAGGGCTCGACTCTTAATTGTAATGGAGATGATGGAAGGGGGCGAGCTATTTCACAGGATCAGCCAGCACCGGCACTTTACAGAGAAGCAAGCCAGCCAAGTAACAAAGCAGGCAAGTCGACGGAGGGGTGGGGGTCTGGGGCATTGACACTCTGGTTAAGCAGTCCAATTGCTCCAGGGAAGAAAGCTGAAAGAAAAGCTCTGTTTGACCTCTCATTGCCTGCTTTGTTATAATCAGAAAGGACGCCTTCACAGGGGAAGCACAGCCGCTTTTCTACTTTGGGAGGGAGGACTGTATTCTTAATTGCTTTTCACATGTGTCCCAGGGCTGCTTTGAGAGTTTCCTCCACTGACTGTCTGAGGACAGCTGTGCACAGGTAGACCCTTTAGTATAAACTTGTTCTCAGGCATTCGTACCTGAGATGTTTCTTGCACAAATCATCGATCATTTCTGCAGATTACAATACTATTCTTGGATTTTTATGATAGTGAATGATTCTTAGTCATAGCCTATCATATTTTATTGTATAAATTTATGGCCTATTTGATACCCTGACTCCAACTAGCACTGAACACTCATAGAGGTGACACGCTAAACCTCAGGCTTGTCTTCAGAACAAGCAAACAGACCGTAGACCAGCATATGGCACAGCAGTTCGCTTTGTGAGAAAGCACTTACACACTTTCCACCCTTAGTTTTCAAGTCTTTCAATGCCTCCTTTCCTGTTGACTAGGTAGCAATCAGTATTTGAAATGCTGAGAAGAATCACTAAGTTGAGGAACCACAGAATCTCTGGTTTAACTTTCAAATTACACCATTCATTTCTCAGATACTGAGACAAAAGAATGTGATCTGATCATTCATTTGTTTAAAAAAAAACGGTTGCAGTCTACAGGGACAGATGCATTGTCATTAAGTAAGATGTACAAATTGCAACATTAGGTAGAAAATCAAGCCAGCTGGCTGGAAGACAGTGCCTGCCATTCAGTTCCCTAGAGTGCAGTTGTCTCCCAGGTGCAGCCCTGTTGCCTGCTGGGCAAGCTCCTGCCTACTGAAGATGCTGCCTGTGGGTTCCCCTACGGTATCTGTCACAGCACAGGTAAAGGAACGGTAGGCATCTTACAGGATGTATCCACTGCTTTATTGTGACAAAGGATCGTTTGCAGTCATGTTTGTTTAGTAAATATAGTAAATATAGTTTGTTTAGTATATATAGTTAAACTAAGGCTAATTCATTTCTGTTTCTTGGTGTCCTGAGTCTTAGCTTCTGTTTTGAAATCAACACTGGCCACAGTTGTAATTGACTTAACTCCTGAAGTTTCACACTAGGTGCGTTTCTAAGAAGTGGCTGGTCCACTGTGCCCTTTTTCAGATAGCCCTGGCTCTACAGCACTGTCATTTGCTAAACATTGCACACAGAGACCTCAAGCCTGAAAATCTGCTTTTCAAGGATAACTCTTTGGTGAGAAAACTTGCTTTTCCTCATTTGATTCTGTCACTTTGATTTTTTTTTTGTTGTTGTTGTTTGTTTTGTTTTGTTTGTTTTCTCTCTCTATTTCTCTCTCTTTTTTTTTAGATAGAGTCTGTGTGTCCCAGGCTGGTCTTGAACTTTCTGTGTAGCTGAAGATGACCTTGAACTTCTGATCCTCCTGCCTCGGCCTCCTGAGTGTTGGGATTCCAGGTATGCATCTCCACACTTGGTTTATGTAACTGGGGGTTGAACGCAGGACTCTGTGTATAGTAGGCAAGCACTGCCAACTGAGGTCCATCCCCTCATCTTGATACATAGATCAGGCTGCCCTGGAACTCATGGAGACTAGGTTGGCCAAAAACTCAAAGTTCTGCCTTTGCTGCACCGAGTCCATGTGCAGGAGGTTTTAGGCCACAGTGCTTCTAACACTTTAGTTTCCTCCACTTGTTTCCATGTTAGGGCTCAGAAAAGTGGCAACACCTATAGCATTGGTGATTTGGATGTAGGACTTAGGAATTTGGATGATATTTGGAGTGCCTTTGGGGAGAGGCAGGAAGTGACGTGCTTTTTTATATTACCTTGGAAGTTAAGTTTGATTTGCTGTCAGCTCTGTTGTGTTTTTCCCCATGTTCCTATTCCCTGCCTTATGTTCTACCAGTCCCTTGCTCTAGTTGCTATGACGCTCATGGCTAATGTTCAGAATGAAGCAGTGCTCTGGGTTGATGAGGGAGGGCCAGTAGGGCTAAGACACTGCGAGCAAAGCTCACAGCTGTGAATCAAGGCTGACTTTCTTCTGTATTACTTTTAGATTACTGATTGACTGCTTTTTATATGCATGAGTGTTTTGCTGCAGGCTCATGCAGTGCCTGTGAAAGCCACACTGGGACTGGAGTTACAGGTGATTGTGAGCTGCCACTTGGGTGCTGGGACCCAAAGCCAGGCATTCAGCAAGAGCAGGAAGTGTTCATAAATTCTGGGCCCTCTGTAGCTCCTTTGTACTAAGATCCACATCCCCTTCATAGGCTCAAGTCTCAGCTAGAAACTAACAAGAGCCTCATGCCTGCGTTGTCCTCCCTCCCTCC
>LOJH01063769.1:0-10682 GCA_001685095.1 Ellobius talpinus
GCATGTGATCAAACTGGACTCTCTGAACGTGGCTGACAAGGAGAGCTGACTCAGCTGTGTTTCTTATGTAATTCAGGTGCTAAGTTTTTTTTATAAGATATATGGTTTGCAAATATTTTCTGTCCCTTCTTAGGTAGGCTTTTCATTTTATTGACCATTTCCTTTGAGGTTGCTGCAGTCCCATTTGTTAATTTTTACTCTTGTTGTCTTCTAGTTTTGCTGTCACACAAAAAACCCATCTCCAAAATCAATTTCAAGCAGCTCTTCCCTAATGCTTTCCTCAAGGAGTTGTATAGTTTCAGATCTTAGACTTTAATCTTTAATCTGGAGACTGGAGAGATGGCTCGGTCCTTCACAGGGCTTTGTGCTCTTCCAGAGGACATGAGAGCTGGTCCTCACAGCTGTCTGTAACTTTAGATTGAGGACATCCTATCCTGTCTTCTGCACCTCCACACACACACAAATGAACATAAATAAAAATAATCTCTAAATCTTTAGTAAAGTTAGAGTTTATCTCTGTCTATTCCCTTAAGCAAATGCTACAGTCTGAAAAATTTACATAAAGATTTATGCTCATAGTGCTGAAGGCTTTAAAGATAAAGAGTGGGCAGCTACGTTTGACAAAGTTCTTCCTTCTGGTGGGGACTCTAGAGTACTATGATGAGATACAGAGTACCACAATGGCAAAGAGAATCACCTGGCAAAGAAGAATAAGCTTGCTAGCTTGGATCTCTCTCCTCTGTTGTTGCCACTGCTTCACTTAGGAGCCTCACCCTTATGGCTTTCTCTACCCCCAATTCCTTTTGAAAGACCACATCCCCAGAATACCTCAGTTGTACTGTTTCTACACTTTAAATGTAGTCTTGCAGCATGTTTCAGTAGGATGGGCACACACAATCTGGGTACCAGGGACTACAAAGAGCTGAAAATCTTCATCTCTCCTCATAACATCAGAGCCACAGTAACACCATAGCACTACACATCCTTATGTATTAATGATGTTGCTGGTGTCAACAAAAGTACTTCACTATCATTCGGTAAAAGCATGACACCCTTATATACAGTACATAATACTTGAGAATGAAAATAAATGACTATGCTATTTCTGCAAGTACATACTATACTAATTACTGTTATTTTAGAGGTGTGTTCCTTTAACTTATATACTAAAATAATATACTACAAAATGATGTATTAGTTTTTGGCTAGTAATATGTTCACATGTTTCAGGCTTACCCTTTCACGTGTTTGCATCAAGAAAAAACCTTGAGTGACTGACCTATGCCATTGGTGTACACCAATCATGCTCTGATGTTGACACAATGGTGAAACTGCCTCACACTCTGCTTCTCCTGACATATCCTCATTCCTGTGCGGCACTCAACTGTACTCCACAATGGAGAGTAGATTTAAACAGGAGAGTCAGTAGAGACACTAGAACTACATCAGTCCCCTTCTACCATCTTGGATTGGCCTCCATAGTTGGCTTGGGGGTCTCTGGAGTCCAAGAAGAAAGAGAAAAACAGGCGATTTGGTGGAGAAGTTTCTTTCTGGTCTCTGAGGCATGTTCGTCTCTTCAGTGCTGCTTTTGGCTGCAGTTAGTGTGTCAAGACTTTCAGTCCATGAAGTTGTATTTATTGATGGGGTTGGAGTTGCTCAGTCTTTGGCTAAGTCTCATAATAAGGAGATGGAAAACAAACAACAATCTTGAAGGCTACTGGCTGCTTCCTATCAGACATAAGCCACACAATGCTGGTCAGTCTTTGCATCCGTGCCAGAAAAGCCATAGAAAAATATTGGCTCATTGTAATGTTTCAGATTTTGATTTTCCTGTAATATTCTGCTCACTGCATAAGGATTAAATGCTAATTGCCAAAGCATGATGCTTGCTCAGTCACTTTAAAAAACAGAATCCCCATTGTGCTTTGAAAGAAGTCTTTGATCTATCAAGAAAACACCTGGTACAAAAAAAGAAAAAAAAACCAAGAGACACCTTTGCTGTGGGACAATGGTTTTACCCCGTAAAGATTTGTTTCTTGTACTTGTTTAATAAAATGCTGATTGGCCAGTAGCCAGGCAGGAAGTATAGGCGGGGAGACCAGGCAGGGAGTAGAGGTGGGGTGACCAGGCAGGAAGTAAAGGCAGGGCAACAAGAACAGGAGAACTGGGGAAGAGAAAAGAGTGAGTCTGCAGTCCGCAGAGGAAGCAAGATGTGACTGCCTCGCTGACAAAGGTACCAACCCATGTGGCTAACACAGACAAGAATTATGGGCTAATATAAGTTATAAGNAATAAAATGCTGATTGGCCAGTAGCCAGGCAGGAAGTATAGGCGGGGAGACCAGGCAGGGAGTAGAGGTGGGGTGACCAGGCAGGAAGTAAAGGCAGGGCAACAAGAACAGGAGAACTGGGGAAGAGAAAAGAGTGAGTCTGCAGTCCGCAGAGGAAGCAAGATGTGACTGCCTCGCTGACAAAGGTACCAACCCATGTGGCTAACACAGACAAGAATTATGGGCTAATATAAGTTATAAGAGTTATAAAAAGTCTGAGCTAATGGGCCAATCAGTTTGTGATTAATGTAGACCTGGGCGTGTTTTCTTTGGGACTGAATGGTTGCAGGACTGGGCGGGACAGAAACTTCTGTCAACAAACCTTAACAGACAGGGCAAAGACTATTTCCAAACAGACCCACACTGAATCATCACAAATTAGGTCTGCCTTCTTATCCAAAGACATCCAGGAGCAGGGAGGGCTGTTAATGAGATGAGAATCTTGGCAAGGGTGCTATTTTTCCAAGGAGTGGGAGAGACAATATGATCCTCTGGAAGTAAACCTCTAAAAGCCTTTAAGAAGCATCTTCCAGTTTCTAAACTGTGCCTGCTGTCTGTCCCAAGATTCCTGTCCCAGGATTCCTGTTTGGTAGGTAAAAGAAGTGTCTAATCCATGTTCTGTGGATAAGGAATCTGACGTTAAGGAGTCTTTTAGAGACTGTATCCCTAGCCATTGTCCAACTTTACCCAAGTACAGTAGAAGAACCTAGAACAGGAGTTCATTCATAAACTCCAGAATCTGCTTCCTACAAACTACTTAGGTGACCATGCAAGTCACTTTCTTTTGGAATGGGGGTAGGTGGTGGTGGATACACAAACAAAAAAAAAGATGCAAAAATGACTCCACCATCACTCCGGGGCAGGCTCTAAACGAGTCAGTCTCTGGAGTGAGCGTCTGCTCAGCATGGGGAGGGGGAAGCAACACATTCCTTTAGTGAGTTTATGGAGAGGGCGGTCCACTCCACTAGCCTCACCTATAACTTGCCTTAGCAATATACAACAGACTTTAGGCAACTGAATTACATATACAGGATAATAACAAGCTTACTTTGGTAAAGGAAAGTTTTCATCTACTTAATTTTGAAAAGACTGACTTAAAATAGAAAGCCTTATTATAGTCTTCATTATTCATCATAACTTAGAAAGTCAGCCTAGCCCTAAACAAAACAAATATCACCACCAGCAGCGGTGGCGGCAGTAGCAGCAGGCCCCTGCCCAAGATCCAGTAGGACAAAGACAAAGGGAAAGAGATTGGCCATTACTCTTCATCACATGACCCTGTGATCTAGTGCAGGTTCTAGGACCTGATGTCGAGCATAGTCATAAAAACTTGCCAAATATAAAAAGAACTTGGCCCAGAAAGAGCTGTGACTGCCATCACGATCACACTCAGCCTGGGCCAGTTTAGAACTCTTAGCCTGCAAGTTTTCTACCTGCTCTGTTTCTACTTCCCTGCAGTGTTTGCTCCATGGCCCAGTCTTGTCTTTCCCATCAGCACAGTGCATTCCCATCAGTTCTCCTTAGGAGCTGCCCTTCTATGCAATGAAACACTTTCCCATCAGCACAGTGCATTCCCATCAGTTCTCCTTAGGAGCTGCCCTTCTATGCAATGAAACACTCTAGCTAATGAAGAGATCTGCTTCCCGCCTGTGAACAGCCCTTCTCTTTTGCGTCATATGCCCAGAAATGCTGATGGAAAGCTGTAGAGTGAAACCTAAGGCACCCTTGAACTCCCATTGTCCATTGTTTTCTACTCCTAGTAATCTTAAAACTCAGAACACAATAAATGTCACCCTTATGCTACTTTCAAACACATAGCTATCATGAAACTTCATGTAACATCTTCCTGGGATGCCAAGAGGAAGGCAAGTTATTGTGCCATGACAACTTTCCATTGTTCCTAGTAAAACAATAAATTGTGTGCAGTGCAGTCAATCACATAGCACAATGAGGCAGGCTGCCCTACAATCTCCTATGGTAGGATTATAGCCGAGAGAAGAGAGAGAGAGAGAGAGAGAGAGAGAGAGAGAGAGAGAGAAGAGAGGGGAGAGAGAGAGAGAGAGAGGAGAGAGAAAAAATTCAAAATCTGTTCATGGTTAGTGTGATTCTGAAGCTGTGGGAACTCTTCTACCAGAGTGACTTTAGCAGCCATTTGTATTTTACCATTGTGGGTGCAGAAGCATTGGCACCTTCCCTGAATCGCCCTATAGGCTGGTGCATTCAGTTTCCTTCTGGGCTCCAAATGGGAGTGTTGGCTGACAGTGACTGACAATGGTCATTTCTCTTAAAAACACTCCTTGTCCATTGGAACCCCTTTTCCGAGAAATGCCTTAGAGATACTCTGGGCACAGTAGTTTCCCAGGGAGGGGCAAGGCGGTGGTCTGAACAATTGCAGGCGGGCCACAGTTCCTCTCTCTAGGCCAACACTGGGGTCTACGCAAGTTATATAATTCCCTCTACCCACAGACCGTCAGGCTGGGGCTAAATGTACATCCTCGTCCAAGCCCTTCTGTAGCTTCTTCGGCTTCCCCCACTCCCCTCAAAACCATGCCTTCATCTGAATAATGTCTCTGATTCTGCTTCTAGGAGAATCAACCCAAGGCTCAGATTCCAAGTCACGAGCAAGACTAGCACAGGAGATCATACCCTGGCGCCAGCGGCAGTCCTCCCTTGTGAAGTACATGTCTCATTTCAGTCTGAGTGCTGCTTTTGGCATCAAAGAATAGGAGTGATATGGACTTCAAAGGCTCATTCTGCGTTGAGGGGTACATAGTGCAAACCTTACAGCACCATCGGCAATCATGCTGCAAGGAGCGATTGTCATAGAAAGTATACCTTAGGGGTATATGCAGTAAGATTTGGAGAAGACAGTACTGGCTAAAGTTCAATCATTTAGTCGGAGCTGGAGAAAGCTGGGGTTAGAGCAGGCACTCTTCACTGCTAAGGAAGGTGCCTTTAAACACAGCCAGACAGTTATGAAGGCGTCTCTGAAGCAAAACTTTACAGCAAATATCTCACCTCAGAACACCTCTTTCAGGAATGTCACTATAGTCTTGGCCTAACTGGTTCTGGAAAAGTTAACCCCACTGGTGCTTCAACCCCAGTCAAGTCAGGTCTAGCAGAAGAGGCTTTCGACTAGAGACAAGGCCGGGTTCAAGAGACTGAGGCGTGCCAATTAGAATGTAGGAAGTCTGTCTGGAATTACAGCTGGAAGAATTAACAGAGTTTTCATCCTAAATTATTAATCCACATATAATACAAGTTGGAGATACAGCATCTACTTTTTCATTACAAAGAGACAGCCAACCTACTGGAGAATAAAGTCTACACAAAACTAGTCCTTAAATGTATCCCTGACTTTTTCCTTTCCTAAAGGCAATACAACCTAACACGTTTAGGCTGTTTTGTGTTATATTCCTGTCAGTTTTGATCAAATGCCACAAGTGAGTTATAAACCCAGGAGAGTCAATTCTTATGCAGCGTGTGTGTGTGTGTGCACGCCTGTGTGTGAAGTCAAAAATGCTTCAGCACCTTTATTAGCAAGTAAAGCTTGTGGCAATTATATTTAACTTAAAAATTCAGTGATCACTCACTCTGGAACATATCTAAGATGTTACCCTGAGTTCCATCCCCTTGGCTTTAATGGCAGAAGGGAAAAGCCAGTTTCCACAAGCTGTCTCTGATTTTTCATGCACACTGTGGGACACCTGAGCTACCTTACACACATACACACACATAAATGCAGTAATAAAAAAGACTGTGATCTTCGGAAGATTCTAGAAAATTAAGACACAGTTCCCTTACCTTGACACGCCATAGACTTGTAGCTTCCAGGAGAACCCACTAGATATTAATGGCAGCCTGTGGTACCCAGCTCCATTGGAAATAGCACATGGACATCAATTTGGAAGTTGCCGTTAAGGAATGTTTTATTAAAAACCCAACAGAGAAATAGGTGAGTCAAGTTGTTTCCTGGATCCAAACTACAAATTGTTGCAGCAAGTCATCGACAATGACTCTTCTGGGACATGGGCATGTATTTTTAAATTTCTGAGATTGCCAGAGCAGTGTGAATAGAACAACTGAAAAGAACAGCTCGTCCTGCAGAGTGACTCACTTGAAAACTTCCACTTGTGACATTTCCTAGCAGGATTTCCAGAGCTAGGAGTTGGATTGTTTGAAACTACATTGATGTTTAGATGGTGTCCATGGATGTGTGTCCCTGTGTGTGTGTGTGTCCCTGTGTGTGTGTGTGCACATGTGTGCATGGAAGCTAGAGGTCAACCACCTCAACCAAATGTCATTCCTCATGTGCTAGCAACCTTGGGTTTTTGAAACAGAGCCTATCATGGGCCTAGAGTTCTCCTGTGAGGCTAGGCTGCCTAGCTGACCAGCAAGCACCGAGGATTTACCTTCTTTGCCTTTCGGTGCTGCTGGGATTGCAAGGGTGTGCCACCATGCCAGGATCTTTCTACACAGGTTCTGGGGAACCAGTCTCTTTGTGCTTCCAAGGCGAGTACTTCACTGACTGAGGTCCCCCCAGCCAGCCCTACATCCTCTCTTATGATATGTTCAATGGCCTCTGTTTACATTTGCCTCTTTTGATAACTACTAAATTCAACAGTTTTTTCCCAAGATTAAGGTAAATTCATGAGCATCAAGGCCATAATGAGCTGTTAATAAGGATTTTTTTCTACTCTCTTTAGAATGTCCAGTGTATCAAAGCAAGTTTGAATATATTACCTCTTCCAAAGCTGGGTCAGTCAGTGACTAAATATGTCTAATGGTCCCTTATCCTTTTAGGTAGTAATATTCATTTCATTCATTTCAATCCTTGTTTTGAATTTCTCCCACCCTATAAGCACATCTTCTAATATGACTCTCACTTGGACATTATAATAATCTCAAGAGCTTTGCCATTTCTGAACTGAAGTTCTCAATATCCCTCATACACAGTTCTGATTTTATTATTTCCCAGCTCATTGCTGCTCTGCTTCCACAGAGAAACAAATCCAGATATCTCAGTTAGTCACTCAGTGAGGCTGTCTTACAGTTTTTATAGCAAATTTTATCCACTCTAAATTCTGACAAATTACGTGGAGAAAAGGAAAGTTTTTGCCATGCTAAAAGGTCAAGACTGGCAAAAAGACAGCAAATTCTGGAAGAAAAGGAAAAGGACAAGAAAGTGGGAATCTTGCTTAGGGTGATGTACGAAACACAAAAAGCACCTTTGGGAGGAAAGGGCTTCTTTGGCTTACACTTCCACACCACTGTTCATCACTGAAGGAAGTCAGGACGGGAACTCAAACAGGGCTGAACTGATGCAAAACCCATTATGGGATGCTGCTTACCAGCTTTCTCCTTGTGGCTTGCTTAGTCTCCTTTCTTCTATAACCCAGGAACCCTAGCCCAGGGGTGGCCCCACCCACATAGGATAGGCCCTCCCTGATCAATCATGAATTAAGAAAATGCCTTACAGGCTTAATTACAACCCAGTCTTACTGGAGACACTTTTTTCAATTGAGGTTCCCTCTTCTCAGATGACTCTAACTTGTGTCAAGTCAACATCAGTAAAATTACAGCAATATGAAAGTTCAGGGTCCGGGAACAAAGCTCTGAGAAAGATAGTGATAACCAAAATGCTTCCTAGGCTCTAAAACTCTCCAGTTCTGCTCCATAGCTCAGAAACATTCATTCTAAATGGTTGGTCATCTCTGAATGCGTGGTAAAAAAAAAAAGGAAGAGGAAAGAGGAACAACCAATTCAAACACAGACACAAAAGAAAGTGATGAAGGCTTTAACTTTCAAAGGCAAAAAAAAAGTAAGTCCTCTCTAGAACACACAGTTCAGGAGCTAAGCATCATGGTGGAGCCCACAGCTCAATTCTGGGCATACTGTCATCTCCCACAACTGCAATGGCCCCTTCCGAGAAGTCATGAAGACAGATCAAAACGGTTCCAACATTCCATTAGCCATGGCCAGTCCTATTTCTAAAACCATGTCAGGACAAAAGCCACTCAATTCTGTGGGTACATGACTGGCAGTGTAATGGTAAAAATAAAATGCTGTAGCGGGCGGCAGGCAGCAGGCAGTGGTCTCGAGACCATGGCAGGCAACAAAGGCAGCCAGGTCCCAGGAAGCCATGTGGCGAGTGAGAGACCTAGACAGATAGGCACACTATACAGAGTGAAGTTGGATATTTCTTTAGTGGATTATAGAAGGGAAAGGGAGAAGGGGAAGAGCAGAGAGAAAGGCAGAGAAAGAGAGGGGGAGGGAAGAAGTGGGGAGAAGGGAGAGACAGAAGTTGCCTCTGAAAGAGGGGGGAAGGAAGGAGGGTGGGAAGGAGGAAGGGAGGGAAAGGACTCAAGCTGGAAGCTGAAGATCAGCTTGCCTCTTGTGGACAGCAGAGGGACTGGGCATGGTGGCTTGTCTCTTAAAAGGACAGGACAGACAGTTACAGGCAGCATGTGGGATTGTGATTGGACCTGCACACCCAGAGCAACATTTTCTTCAGTGCACCACAAAGGAAGAACAACAGCAGACAGCCTGCAATTGCTAAGAAGTGACCTCCAACACACAGCTGTGAGAAGCCTCTGAGAGACGGTGACTGCTTTGCTGAGACAGATCCGTGCTGCTTCATCAACTGCTGTCTACTCCCCCACTGTGTGGGGAACTCTGTTTAAAATACAAGCATTTCTAGGATTCTACCAACATTCAAATTCACAGAATACAGGATGAGGCTCTGCATTCCAGACCGCTAACAAGCTCCCAGGTGAGTTAGATACACAGGCAACCCGGAAAGACAAGATAAGCCTATTCTACTAGCTATCCTGGAAGATGCCTCATTCTCCATCACCTGGCCCCCTTATAATTGATCTGCCATGAGTCTTTTGGGCATCCAGTAGTTATTAGCCTTCATAGAAGTGACTCCAGCTTGTATGCATGTCAGAACTTCCTAGGAGTCTTAAATGGGAGAGGAGGCCATGCACATGTCAATATTTGTTTAAACATCCCAGGTTATAACAAAGCACAGACAAGCTTGGAAATGGCTGCTTTGTCATCTCCCTATTCTGTAGCAGTCTGCAGCCTGGCAGCACCTGCTCGGGAGCTTGTTAGAAAGGCAGAAGCCCCGCTCCTGCTCCAGCAACAACAGATTCATCTCTGCGTCTTAAGCAACCTCCACACAGAGCATGCGAGGATTCTAGTTTGAAAGGGGCCAGCTCTGGTTTTAATGTCTCCATTTGGAGGTCAGACCTGAAGAAGTGGACAGGTGACTGAAAAGAGATGGCTCCCTGGTAACTAACCATGGGAGCAGAGTGAAAAGAAGAGGCAGTGCCCCCATATTCCAGTTATCCAGCACTCAAGAGATACGACATACTCCTTTTAATGTTTCCATTAGGTGACTATCAGCACTGAAACAGTGGTTTGTGAGGTGGAGCCTCAAGCCCAGCTGGCTCAACCATAGACACTTGCACAGGGAACTGTGGGGGCACTCATAGAGCCACAATACCCCAGATCCAGCAGGCGTGGGTTCTTGTCAGACCCACCTGAATGATAACAGCCCAGCTCATGTGGCTGAGAACCTGCAAACAGCAACCCTGGGTTGTAACTCACATCCCCAGGAGATCCTCTTGTCTGCACAAGTTGGAGAAGACCCGACCTAACTCTTAGCCTAGAGGCTGGACACTCAACAGAGACAGCTAATGGTGCCTGTTAGCGAGTCGGAGCTTTTCCAGTGTGAGTCTAGCACATGATTTTTAGACAGATTGCTCTTCCTTGAGTGCTTCGGCAAAGCATAAGTGGTTCCTGGCTTCTGCTGGTCTACAGAAAACCCACAAAGGGTGCTAGAAGAAGCAGAATTGGGACAAGATTGGAGAGGTTCGATTAAAAAAACTTGTTTTCCCCTTGAACTGCAAGTAGAGGGTATAAGAAAATTGCAATATTCTTTGCTATCCTGACAGATGATCTAATAAACACAACTGTGAATTTTCTATCTCTGAAGCAAGAAATACAGCTCAGAAGAGTCCTTACCTACTCTGCATGAGGACCAGGGTTTGATCCCTACTGCTTCATAAACAGGCATCACAACACATACCTGAAATCCCAGCACTCAGAAGGTGGAGGCAGAAGATCAGAAAGTCAAGGTCATCTTCGCTACACAGAAATTTGTTGTTGTTGAGATAGGGTCTCTCTGCATAGCTCTGGCTGGGCTAGAACTTGTTATACAGACCAGTTAGCCTCAATCTCCATAAGAGCCACCTGCCTTTGCCTTCCAAGGGCTAGGACTAAAGGCATGTCCCACCATTCCAGCAGTACAAAGATATTTTTGAAGCACTTCAGACTACAGGAGACC
>LOJH01063777.1:0-10681 GCA_001685095.1 Ellobius talpinus
CCAAATAATCACACAGAAACTATATTAATTACAACACTGTTTGACCAATGACTCTAGCGTATTCCTAGCTAGCCCTTACATCTTAAATTAACCCATTTCTATCAATCCCTGTATCACCATGAGGCTGTGGCCTACCGGTAAGGTTCCTAAGGTTCTGATGTGTCCTTCTCCTTCAGCAGCTACATGACATCTCTCTGACTCTGCCTATTTTCTCTCTATATCTCTGTTCAAATTTCCCACCTGGCTTTACTCTGCTAAGCCATTGGCCAAAATAGCTTTATTCATTAACCAATAAAAGCAACATACAAAAGGACTTCCCACATCATCTCCCCTTTTCTGTCTAATTAAAAAGGAAGGTTTTAATTTTAGCATAGTAAAATTACATATACAAAATAGTTATCAAGCAAGAATTACAGTTATAATATTTATATTTAATTTATCTTTTATCATAACTAAGGAAAACTGTAATAATCTGTCTTCAACTCTTGAAAGACCCCAGAAGGATATAGTATTACCTAGGTAAACAGGAAGTACATTGTAAGCAACTTCCAAAGCTTTAGAATTGACAGAGACATTTCACTGCCTGTACAGTCACCTAAAGTTCTACTGTACCATTGAGGCATTCATCTTCAGCCTACAGGCCCATAGTATCTGGCAGACTTTTCTATGAAGCAGGAAATTTGTTCTGCCTTGTACTGGCAAAGGTGGTCAGTTGCTTTCTTCTGTTTCCTGTAGAATGTCTGGCAGTTTCTCCCATGAAGCAGGAACCCTGAAGGACCATTCTGTCCTTATAAAAGTTTAGCAGTCACTTTTCTGTGGGTCCTGCATATCCAATTCATACAACATACCATCACACAGTCCAGGCAAGAACAGTTTCTTGCCCAGTTTCTTGTCACACTGAAGGCAAATTTCATAATGAGTTTTTTGCAATGTTCATCAAGCCCTCTGAAGTAATTGGTGTTGCCAGAAGCAGATATGTCTCACTGTAAAGAAAAGTCTAAGTTCTTAAAACATTTAAATGCCATATTCCATAGGTCTTTGAAGTGTTGAAGATATTTATCTAACTGAAATATATCTCTATATATCTAGAAAATCTAACTAACATGACTATAAGTTTGACTATTATAAATTACTACCTATTAATCTGCAATTTTTAATTATACAGTATATTTTTAAATGAACTGTATAAGCATAATACCTTAAACAAGAGTAGAAATATACATATAACAAAGTAGACTTAAATTTCTATCATTAAACCAAATTCCATACCAATTTAAAGTATTCATTTCTATAGCATATCTCTCTTTAAATAAAAACAAACATTTATAAACAATCATTTTGGGAATTTGGGCCTTGCTTTCTCCAAACTTCTTCCTGCTGTTTGTTGTGCAAAGTATTTTTAGGGTTCATAGAGACCTTTTGGGGGATTGTTCCAGCAAGCCACATTAGCCTGGAATATATCCACATATCCTTAGACCCAAATTTTAAAGTCAAAATACCTTTATGTTGGTTTAACTTAGCAGCCCCCAGAATTAAATGTCTCTCTGCAGTCAAAAAATTCAAAGAAAAATCAATAATATACACAATCCAGACTCTCTAGGTATATTCCATCTTTGCGTGGCTTTTTTCCTTTACTCCTTTAATCTATTACTGTCTGTACTCTTTTATATTACTTTTCCTGCCTCTTTAAAGACTTTGTTTTATTTTTAAGCCTATTTCTCTTTATAACTGAATTTATATAGTATTTGTATATTTATTTATATATAATATTTATATAGAATTTCTATATTCTTTTTCTCTCTCCCAAGCCTACATACATTTATCCAGGACTGTGACCCATTCAGAGGTCTTTTTTATCTGAATCTGTCTTTATTGTGAATCTGTAATCATTTTCTGACCAGGAGCATTTTTTTTAATGCTAAATGGGCATGGCCCTGCCTGTTTGTTCCACCCAGTCCAACATGGCGGAAGCATGTTTACTGCCTCTGAGAGACATGCACACCACCCCAGCTCCAGGGGCGCATCGGGTCTATGTCGCCATTAAGCAATTTGTAACATGCTGCTCACAGAACCTGTTTAAGTACAGGACCTCCTGAAAAAGTGAGATTTCAGTCTGCCAGCACAAACCAGGAAGCCAGAACTTAAAGAAGCCATGCAAATTTTTGCCACTAACACTGAGTCAGGAACACTTCTCTTAAAGGAGCCTTGTTGCCAGCAAGCAAAGTCTATCTGAAAAAAGTGGGGCTACCAAGAAACTGTGCTTAACTCTGTGCTTTTTGTATCTAGAATTCCTCCTACGCTCTCTCAGTTTTTAGGTAGATGTATTTGTCCCACATTGGTGCCATTTGTAAACGGAGACTCCATTTTGTTTCCCGACTACTCATACCCAAATAATCACACAGAAACTATATTAATTACAGCACTGCTAAGCCAATGACTCTAGCTTATTCCTAGCTAGCCCTTACATCTTTAAATTAACCCATTTCTATCAACCCATGTATCACCATGAGGCTGTGGCCTACAGGTAAGATTCCTAAGGTTCTGGTGTGTCCTCCTCCAGCAGCTACATGGCATCTCTCTGACTCTGCCTACTTTCTCTCTATATCTGTTCAGATTTCCTTGTCTGGCTTTACTCTGCTAAGCCACTGGCCAAAATAGCTTTATTCATTAGCCAATAAAAGCAACACATATACAGAAGGACTTTCCACACCTACCTCTTTTGAAAGTACAGGAAAAGGTGGAAAGGGAGACTCAGGAGACTCTGAGGTGCTGGTGAGGTATGGAGGAAAGGACTTGGGTCCCATCCTGCCTCTCACCTGGACCATGAGCTCTATAGAATCTTTAGCCAAGGAGAAGACAGTGTCCACGTTTTCTGAAACCTGAAACATCCACTTACTCCTTAATCAGGGAGCATGCCAGCCTTTAAAAAGCCCAATGTGAGAAACTGTGTTGGAAAGACAGATACAGCCCTGAGTAAGGGCAGATCTGTCTTGACAAAGGCTATTTACTTGTTAACAAAAGGAGCCCCATCATAGTTTATACAGTAATCAACCCCTGGCCCACATTTAGATTTCCCTAAAGTTTGTCAGGAATGTCTGTCTCATCTATGGATTCCTCCTTTAGCTTGCCTGTCTCTCTTGTGACACCCAAGAACTTCGTAGTTGCTAAATTCTCTCTGCCTGGACATTTCATCACTCTGATTGTTGTGAGTTACTTCCTAACCAATTTTACTGGAAAGTATTCAGCACTGGCTGGGGGAGGGGAGGAAATGAGGAGACATGTGTGCTGCTGCTCCCCAAAGAAGAGGGGAATCACTTAAACTTCTACCTAGACACGGCTTCTCCTACACAGGAATAGTGTAATGTTCTGCTTAAGACCAGCCAAAAGCCATTTTCACAAATGTACCTCCCTGCCATACAATATGCCCAAGCATATACACACACACATGCAAATGCATAAACACACACATAAGCACACACACATGCAAATGCATAAACACACACACACAAGCACACACATAAACACACACCACACGTAAATAAGCACATACACACACAAGCACACGTATAAACACACCCCCCACACACACATAAACACATGTACAAGCACCCACACATAAGCATGCACACATGCACACACACACAGACACACCCAACAACCAAGAGCTGTATCAAACAGTACACAGATGAGTTTTTGTTTTCTACCAGATACCCGCAGAACATACTCCACAAAGGCACTGGTCCACAGAGTTGCATGATAAAACACTTTTGTGGTCCCTTCTTCCCCTGCTGTGCCCACAGGTACATACCCAGCCTATACCAAATCTTAAGTAGTTTCTCTATGGTTAGGAAAGAAAAATGGCCTTCAAGTAAGTAATAAAAGGTGGGGAGTAGGAGGGCAGAACTGGAGAAAGAGTTGCACTGTGTGGGGGCGCCCAGTAACCACATGGGGTTGTTTACCTATGCTGCTGTCCCTGCAGACCAGTGCTTTCTGGTCTTCTCGGAACCCAGGCTCCTTGACCAGGCTCACTGACACTTCCAAGACACAGGTCTAATAAGCATAGCACTGGAACTGTCATGCAGCAAACAGATGCCTGCTTAAATCTAATAGGCAGAAGCCACCAACCATCTCAGAGGGGGTTGTCCCCACTACTGAAACATTACAAAGCCCAGTTTGCTCACAAGCAGACCTCTTTCTCCCAGCCCTGTCTGCTACTGCTGTATTTATTCAAGAGGTGGTTTTGCAGCCAAAGAGTATAGGAAAGGAAGAAGGCAGAATCTCTCTGTTTTAATGTATCAGCATTCTCAGTCTACTGTCCCCACGGCTGCTCCGCAAACCTACACTTGGTCAGAACAGCAGGCAGGAGAAAAGTTTTCAGGTGACTGCATAAAGGCCCTCAAATCATTTTTTTATTCTAATAATTATAGAGAGTTCAGACTAGAAAATGTATAAAATTGTAGGGCCTTGGTGTGAAGAGATCTTTTTATTTTCCCCTCCAAGTTAGGTTCCCACTCCACTCTTTAGCCCAAGCTGGACTTTCAGTGTCCCAGGTCCTTGACTGCATGCAAGTCCTACCACATCTGGTCTGAAAAAGACCTTTCTGGTTGGTGAAATGCGAAAAGAAAACCTTGCTTCCTTCATGACTGCAACTCTCTTGTCAGAGTGAAGCAAAACAAATGGAGATTTTTAAAACCTCCAATAAAACCCCAAATTCAAGTTTCTAAAGATTCATAAACAGTTTAATACCTCAGAGAATGCAGAAAGTGAGAAAAAAATGCAAGCATTGCATGGTTTTGTTTTTATTGGCTGAGATTTGATTTTTGTTTTTATGAACTATACAAGTAGTGAGGGCAAACTACTTTTATGCCAATTTATTTCGATTTTTTTTCCGAACTCCTTTTCAAACAAAGCTGCCATCCTGTCATGGGCCTGGCTTTTCCCATCCTGATTTTCTTGCACAGGACAAGTGCCTCTTCTCATCTGTATAGAAGGTGCTGGAAAGCATTTTTGTGATCTGAGTGCAGCCAGAGCGAGCACCTAGGAATCCAGAGGAAGTGGAGGCCTCCTGCCTCACACAGGAAGCAATCTTCCAGCAGACCTTAAATGTCAGATTCCAGGCTAGTTTAACTAACCACTGACAGCTCCGTAAACAAAGCGAGGACAGGAGCCCGCTTCCCCTTTCCTGGGAGTCATTTTGGGTTTGGGGACTGTGGGGGAATTCTGGAACATTTGACTGCATTACACAGATACACAAAGGAAGCAGGCTTGGTATTTTTGAAGGGCTGGCAATTCTTCCCAGAATCAAAACCATCTCCGAGGAGGTAGGAAAGGGTAAAATGGTTGGATTACATCTGGAGAGAGCCGGGATTTTTGAGCTCCGAAGACTGAGCCGCCTTCCAGACTGCTGCGTCCTGGAGATATTTTTTTCTCCTATGATTTCTGCAGACAAAAAAATCCCAATACTAACACTTTCAAAATATGCGAATGCCTGCAGGCAGCATTGTCGAGTTCTCTTTTACTCTGCCTACTCTCTATTTCTTTTCTTGCCAGTTTTCTTTTCCTCTTTTCATTCCCCTCTTGCTTTTCTCTCTGTTCATTTTCGTATGTTGTCTGGGGTTCAACGGGTGACAAAGGACGAGACATTCAGTCGTTCTGAAGTCACTTTGTCAATATTTGTCCCCTGTGAGTCCTTCTTGCTTTCTAAATGCAATCCTGGGCTTTGACTTTTCTTTAGTAGTTTGAGAATGAGAATTGACCACTGGCTGCCTTTTCAGTATTCTAAGGTATTTTTTTCCGAAAAATAAAGAAAAGATGGCAGGGTGAAAATGGGAGGGGCTAAGGCAGGGGCTCATGACTCATTGGTGATCCAGACTCTGCCTCTTTCCTTTTAGATCCAGATAGTATCTGGGCTCCCTAAACCTGCAACCTCACTATGGATGACTTTGAACGTCGCCGGGAACTCAGGAGGCAAAAGAGGGAGGAGATGCGGCTGGAAGCAGAGAGGTAAGAGCCCAGGTTGACGGACACTCGCGTTATCGGCAGGGCTCATTTCCAGTCATAGTGACTTCCCTCCGAAGGGCCAAGTGCTGCAGCCATATTGCACATCAAATGATTTGTAAAGTAGTTATGGATGTAAAGGAGTTTTCCTGTTAAAAGTCTAAACTTTACACTCAAAAAAGAGAAAATAGGCAATTTTTAAGAAAAAAACGGAGATTGGAGAAGAATCGAATAATTGCATTTTTACCAAGGCTGTGTTCACTGTGGAGTTTGTAATGGTAATGGCAAGGCATGAATGAAGGCTTAAAGCCACTAAAATAATATTGAAATGACAGAGAATCTAAATACTGACTATTGGAAGGTGTTTAGCAAGTCCCAGACGAGTCTTATTTCAGATTTTATTCTTATTGGAAAGTCCATGCCTGATCATCTGCATCAGGAAGATTAATACTGACAGTCTGAGTTATTGTGGGGAGGGTGCAGTTGGAAGCTGCCGTAATATGTATGGCCTTTGAGGTAGTGGCTTGGAGGGCAGGTTGAAAAAATGAAGCATTGACATGTGACATACAGGGTGGAAACGTGACCAAAAGGACAGGGGCATCTAAAGTGCCTGTTATCAGATGTTTAAGGGAAGCAGGCCAAGCATTCACAGGGAGAAAATTGCTACACGGTTTTGCATGCCAGTAATTCCGGTGCACAGATGCGAAGCATGGTGGGTGCAAGTGACCCCCATTGGAGTGCAAGACTGAAAACCGAAACCTGTAACCAAAAGTACCCTGTTCTCATGCTCTTCTCTTCTACGGACCTGGAGGAAGAATCCCAAAGACAATGGAAGGCCTTGAATGAACGTGGCTATTCATGGAATGTCTATGCATGCGTCATTGCGCTATGGACTAGGGAGCACATTGTGGCTTTGCCTCTTAGCCGCGTGGCTCTGAGCAAGTGACCGCTAAGTCACAGTTGTCTTATATAAAATCAGCATAATATCTACCCAGCTTCTGCGGTGGTCACGAAGATTATTGAGCTTTACAAATGGCCTTACCCACGTGGCTGGCGCGTCGTATGCACAGCTAATAGCTGTTGTTATTATTATTAGTGATACGCTTAACCGTCCTCACTACTTAAGCAGCAGCCAACAGGTACAGAGCTGGAACTAAAGAGCAATGCCAAGAGCAGGAAAAGCAATCATCATCCTGAGATGAAACTTGTCTCAGAATAGTTTGGGGGTTGAGGAGTGGCAACCTTTGGAAGAAGCAATGATGGAGATGAATAAGATGGAAGTTATCCCAACCAGGAGAGGGAGTTTGGAAAAGGGAAGAACGGGAGATTGGGGGGGTGTCCACCACACAGGTTGTATCTATCCACGTTCAAAAATAAGAGTTAATCGGTAAAAATTTAAGACACACAAAATGAAGGAAATAGCAAAAGGACCAGTGGTTGCCAGGAGCTGGAGAGGAGGGAGGGAGAACATGTGGGTGAAACATGACCCGCAAAACCATCTGTGAGGTACTGTGATGGCAGATGCATGTTGTTGGGCTTGAACTTATTGCAAATTGTGGAATCAGGGTGAAATGACACATGAATACAGCTATGGCATCCACTGTGCAGGTATGACACTGTGTGCGGAGTGTAGATAATGGCAGAGGCTATGCCTGGGGAGGGAACAAAGAGAATATGGGAACTCTGTCATTTCCACTCTCTGTGACCCTGAAATGAGAAATACAATTTATCAATAGAAAAAAAGAGGCGGGGCAGAGGGTGCTGACTAGGTGAGAAAATGAGCCACATAAGCTCAAGGCAGAAAGGACCTGCTGCAGAGAGGATGCGGAGAACTCGAGAGAAAGGTCTTAGGCATCTTGGACCTTAACAAGGAGGCTGTGTGGGAGGAGCATGGTGGTGAAAGCTGAGTACAGAGGACCAAGATACAGATACGCTGAGACCTACAGAGTTGGTATCAAGTATCTCTCTGGTCCCGAGAGCCCAAGTCAGAGCAGTGACCGGGAGAAAAGAGATCCCGAATGGCAATTAGCAAACCTGTCAGGAGAAAGGGAGACTCACAGAAAGACCAAAGACTGTAAGTCCCAGATACTGCATGGAGGTAGAGTAAATTAGCCTGAAATAGAGTGGTTCCAAGGGTCAGGGCTACGGATGCTTTCATTCATTCCCAACATGTATTTATCAGACATCGCCAAGAAAAACCTCTGCCTGGTCCCCAGTGGGGAAAGGTGAGGAGACTCCATTCTTGGTGGTCACAGGAATAGTGTTGAATTTCAGGTAGAAACCACATGAACTTGGGGATTTTCTCCAGATGTTTGAAGACAGGAAACTTGGATTTTTTATTTAGAAAGGAAGAGAAAATCTTATAAGAAAGCTCCATGGGGAAAAACCCACTGTCATGGCTCTATAAAAGCTGAAGTCATATCTCCCCTGCACCCCAAAAGCCCATATTAAGAGTAAGTGGTCATAAGGGCATAATGGAAACTATCATAGGAAGCAAATTAGTAGAGAGATGGAGGAAGCCCAGGGATGGATGGGTTAGACCAGGGATGGGTCATATGAGTGGACATGAGAGGTGTGTGAGCACCATCCTGACAGGAAGAACATACCTCCTGTCCAATGCAGGGCTAGCTGGATTGGGTTATCCTGGGCTCACTCTTTACCCAACAAATGTCTGCTGAGAACCAATTAAGTTGAAGCTGAACAGAGATGGGAGAAGGGATGGTGATCAGCATCCCTTGTTTATCTCAAAGGACTGTAGGGAACAAGAGAACGGAGAACAGGGGAGCAGAGGAGCAGCCTACGGAAAGCTGGGGCTTTGGGGAGGAAAGATCATTGTAAGCATCACCTTGCATAGAGCTCTTCTGCTCCTTTGCTCACCATGTCGGTAGGCAAATAGGAAGCCAATGAGAAGAATAAGAACCACCTCACAGTGGTTTGAGCCATGGTGTGATTTAGTGAGAATAAGCCTGATTTTCTCACTGCTGGAACCCTCCCTAAGAACTGACCACACAGCTGATGAATTCATTCTTTGCAGGGGGGTGGCGGTGTTGGGAGGACAAGGATTTATTTTCTGCTATTGTCAGCCGTCAAAAGCCTACATACTAAAGCTTAAATAGGTTCCTCAATAACCTAGAACAAATATATATGAATTTATCCAAAATATTGTTTAGCCTATGTTTCTGCTTATGCTTAACTATGGCCTTATATTTGTACGAGTTGACCTGTTCATGTTTCAAAGTGTGCTATATAGTTATACTATACTAGAATTAGGTAAATCCCTTCAGCATTTGGTAAAAAATCTGATCATTTATAGCAGTAGTGAAAGTTAGGCTTGATGGTCTAGCCGGCTTTCATGGGCTAGCACAGGGAGTGTGCAGGAAACAGATGGTCAAACCAGGAATCAAGGGCTTTCTAAAATCACAGTTCAGATCTGAGGACAAAGGGCACATGAGACCCTGGGCAAGTCCGTCTTCCTTTAACTCTAGACCTTGGCTTCCTCTTGCCTGAGCAATGAATGTTTTTTCAGGGGTATTAGAGTTCATTTCCTTTGGCTTTTGGTATTGTCTACTATTTGCAATAGGTCATATATTGCTTGTTTTGAAATCAAATAAATAATATGAAATCGTACATTTAAAAAAAAGTTATTCTAAGGCCCTGCACAATTCACCTTGGGCCAGGCTGGGGGGAAGACTTAGCTTTCCATTGGATTCCATTGTTCCATGGGAACAAAAGGAAATCATCCCAGATGTTGAATGACAGTAGAGTAACTTAGCCTAAAGTAGAGTGGTTCCAAGAGTCGGAGCTATGGATGCATTTGTCCATTCCCAGCGCATTGTTATCAGGCATCTCATCTGTTCTAAGCTTGGTCTGGGTTCCAAGGAAAGGATGGAACAGCAGAGTGCAGAATTAGGAAGAGCGTGAGGTGTGTGCTCAACATATATAAAACCAAAAGATGAACAGAAAACTGTGGTTTTTGTCACCCCAAACGTAATATGTACCCTCATACTGGTTTGTTCACTAAAGCTGGCATAGGACCTTGTTATACATCACCCCTAAATCCCTGTGCAGAAAGGAATATCCCAGAACAAAAAAGAGTCTATTGGTTTTCCTTACCCACTAAGACTTTCCAAATAAAATATCTTGTTTAGTTTGGTCTTACTGACTTTGGTTAAAAGATATAATTCTGATTTTCAGTGATAAATAATTAAAAACTTATATTCTCATTGAATGTCACAACCACAAATGAAGCTAAGCCAGGTTTCCAGGCATTTTTATTCCTCAGGAAAAGCGTTTTTAAATGATCATTTTATAAGCCAGCCGCAAGGCTAGAGGGATGGTACTTGCTGCTTGATTCTAAAGACTGGAGTTTCCAGCACCCATGTCCAGCAGGTTACCAAAGCCTGTAGCTCTGGCTCCAAGGGATCTGACACCCTCTCCTGGCCTCTATGGTACCCACACACACCCTCACACAGACATATGTACACAGATGTACACACACAAGTAAGATAACATTGAAATAAATTAAAAGCTAACTGCACATTTTGTACCGTGTTGTCTTTCCCGCTCCTGGACTGCCATAGCTGCCCAGAAATGTAGTGAAAGGGGAGTGCGGGCCTGCTTTTTGTCCTGACCGGCTCCGCACGGCTAGCTTAACACCCGAAATAACAACACATAAACTGTATTC
>LOJH01063779.1:4363-15044 GCA_001685095.1 Ellobius talpinus
AGAAGGAGGAAGAATATGAGCAAGGAAGTCAGGATTACAAAGGGGTTGGTCCACCCACTGAGACAATGTGCCTGATCTGATGGGAGCTCACCAAAGTCAGCTGGACTGGGACTGAATGAGCATGGGATAAAATTGGACCCTCTGAATGTTGCTAACAATTGGGGCAGACTGAGAAGCCAACGAAAATGGCATTGGGATTTGTCTCTACTGCATGTACTGGCTTTTTGGGATCATAGTCTATTTGGATGCCCACCTTCCTAAGCATGGATGCAGGGGGGAGGGCCTTGGATCTCCCACAGGGCAGGGTACCCTGCCCTCTCTTAGGCCTGGAAGGGGAGGGGGAAGGGTGAGTGGGGGATTGGGAGGGAAATGGGAGGAGGGGAGGTGGTGGAAATTTTGAATGGTATTATTTATAAAGCAATAAAAAATAAAAAAAATATAAGTATGTGTTTGTGCATGTGTCTGCTTATCTTCCTGCCTCAGAATATCCAAAGAGGTGAGGTGTCATCTTGGAGAGTCAATTTTGTCCTTCTACAGTTCTCACATGTGTGTCTCTAAGGAATTAAATCCTGCCCATTAGGCTTGGCAGCTTCACCTCCTGAGTCATCTTAATAGTGTTTTCGTTTTTTAAAGCATTAAATCTTTCTGTGATATTACATAGATATCATCTTCAATAGTTCTGCTTTCTCATCATAGTCTGTCATTGGGTATCTATCATCATTAGTATTTTTCTTTTCTTATGTTGATTTTACCATTGCAGAATCCATTCTCACTGTTGCAGAACTTTTTTTCCTGCCATTCATTTTCAAGCTCTGTTAAACATTTTGGAGTGTATCATTTGAACACTATATGTGTGTGTGTGTGTGTGTGTGTGTGTGTAGTTTTTCTGATTTGGTTTCTAATTGGGGTTTGATATATCTGCACTGTATTAATTGCTGTGATACTTCAAATTTAATTTTGCATAGCTGTTCTTATTGTCTATTCGGTTCGCTTTTTGTGTTTCCTCCCTCATGCAGGTCCTTCAGCAGAATAATCACCCTGATTATTTTATTAATACTATTATTATTATTATTATTAATTATTACTATTGTTTCTAAAATATATTTTCCTGGCTCATTTTAAGTGTGTTGTCTACACGCTCCCCTAGTAAGGCAAATACTTCAGCACACTCTGTTTCTTTAATATCTTTATTGCTCTCTTCTAGTTGCTACAGCAGTGTTTTCCATTTGCATAGCATCTCAGTACTAAATCTATAATGTATATACACACTCTGATAACTTTTAAAGAGCAGCATTTGCAATATATTTTATTATGTATTTTCTATACCTCTTACAACATAGTCTGAATTTATTATTTAACTTTCTATATAATTGTTCCAGCTGAGTTTCAAATATAGAGTTTGATGTGATAATCTTTCTATGACCACAAATATAGGGAAACATTTTGACTTTAAATACACATTTTTATTTTAATTCAGGTGAACACAAATTTATTATGTAAATTACTTTCTTTTTTTAAAAAAAACATATCCTTCCATTTGCCTCTGTACTCAAAGTTGTCAGAGCAAAGCTGGCTCCAATTATATGAATAATTTGATTCTCCTTTTAATGCTTGTAGTATATGATCTTAGTTTTTGTCCATGTTGAATTTATGATTCATCTGAGTGGGCTGTTTAATCCAGCTATTACTTTAGATGCTGTTTTCATCTATGAAGTTGAACAGATACTAGGATATGAGAATGAGAACCCAGTCACTTCTTCAAAGGAATTTACTGATCTCTGTCTTCTTCTTCTTCTTCTATTTTACCTGAAATCTCAATTTTTATGATTTGACAATTTTGCTTCCATCTTTTAACTCTTATTTGATATATTTCTACTTGCATTTTTATTTTGGCCTCTAAAGGAATTCTTCAGTCTGTTCTTCTAAAACTCTAGTAGATTACTCAGATCTACATTTATCCATTGGTACTATGTTAATTTATCATGTATTTTTAGAGCTATTATTTTCCTGTAGCCATCTGCCAGATTACATGTTTCTCTATGTTTATAACACCTCCCTTTATGTTTACTTGTATATTTTGGTTTACTTTAGATTCATTTTTCCTCTTTCAGTAATCCTCCAACTGATAGTTTAGGCTCTGGAGGTTGAAGCTTTATTGTGAAAGTTCTATATATTGTACCCTGTGAATTCTTGTTACCTGAGGTCGTCAGCTATTCTATCTATAACTTATACGAAAGAAAAGGACAAAAGTTCAGGGGACAGGCTTAGCATCAATCCGTAGGAGTTAAGAGGAAAATGGATATAAATCCAGAGGAGGATCTTACTGATTCCTTTCATTCTTTGTTCCTCTGTGCAGTAACTTTTGTGAGGATTTCATCTTTAAACATTTGAGTAGAATTTTGAGGAGTCAAATGTACGTGCTCTATGTCTTAAGGGAAAGCATATACACACAACTTGATGACTACAGTAGTTCAATTCAAACTTGTTTTATCAACTGTGTACCCTGTAGTTGCTCCTAGATTCAGAACCCTGACTCCCTGAATTATTTACCTAACTCCTGACACCCTCTGCCACTGGACCACTTGTTTCTGTAATCATTCAACATCCATATGCATGTTGATGCATGTATTCACTTTTTTCTTCAATTTCATTCTTTCCATTTATTTCATATCTGGATAGCTCTCCTTTGCCAAGACTTCCATTGTTGCATAACTAATCAGCTAATACCTAGACTCTTCAACACTCTATCACATGTCAACCCTAGTGCCTACTTCACAAGAGATTCTACCCATGTGGCGTGGGTTCTAGGACTGAAGCAAATACAAACCTTTGGGGGCCATTAAAGAGTGGTGAAGAGTAGTACTACAGAATACTCTTCGAAAAAGAAAACAAAGCTTATGTTCACTGTTGAAAGATTCACAGATAAGATAAAGCTTAAATTTGCAAAAAGCACATGCATTCGATTGATTTCTTTCAGCATTTGTTGTGGTGATATTTTGTTTGTGTTTTAACAAATAAATCTTGCCTGAAGATCAGAGTGCAGGGCTAAACCGTTTGAGTTCGGACAATGGTAGTACACACGGTTAATCCCAGGACTCAGGAGACAGATGCAGATGGATCTCTGTGAGTTCAAAGCCTCCCTGGGCTACACTTGATTGATATAGTCTCAAAAAGAAACAGAACCATGTGGTGGTGGCTCACACTTTTAATCCCAACACCAGGGAAGAGGAGACAGGGATGACATGGCTTAGTGGAGAGAGGAATAAAAGGCAGGAGACAGGAGCTCAGTGCAGTCTGTCAGAGGCAGCAGTCTCAGCAGCAGTCAGACTGACGATGCAATACCTTTTAGGGCGCAGTTTGAGGAGGCAGTCTGAGGACAGGATCGCCACTTTGGTCTGAGCATTAGTAGAGGTAAGAACTCTAGTAGCTGGCTCTCTGCTTTGTTGTTCCTTCAGCTTTTACCCGCTGATAACTGACTAAGGGGTTTTTATTATTAAGACCAATTAGAATTTGTGTTACAGTTTGTGTTTATGGTTCATTTGTGTCTTCCTTGACTTCCAGGGGTAATTTTGGTTCTTTTGGATGTCAGCCTTGATTGGGCAAATATAAAACTCATCCCCTCCGACCAGAGGGGAAGTAATTAGTGTCAGTCGGCAACACAACTCCCTGTATAGCAGCTCTGACTGTTCTGCCAGCACAGAAGAGTGCAAATGAAGGCAACTGCAGTTCTCATCCTTGCCCTCACACAATGGCAAAGAGGAGAGTGCAGCTTTCCAGGATAGGTTTGCTGAGGGCCCTCTCTGGCCTTGATTTATCACATTACTAGAACTTGGGTACCTAGAAAGTGAAGCAAGCCAATGGCTATTCCTCAGAGATTTTGTTGTTGTTTTGTTTCTAGAAAGAAAAAAAAAAACTCCTGGAGAGTTATTTGTTTAAAGTCCTGTACATTCATTTCTGGTGTTCAGTTATAAATAAAATAAGTGACTTAAAATTTTTTTTTGTTCCAAAATTAAGGGACTTTCTTGATATAGAATGTCTGAAGCCAAGATGTTAATTGGTAGCAAAAACTGTTTTCTTAATCAAAACTAAATTGGATCAAAATCAAGTCCTGAATATAATAAAAAAGACTCTGCATACTAAAACTACTGAAGGGTTATTAAACTACATCCTCCTTCATTTTTTTTGTTTTCTCGACCCTGTAATTCTCAATTATTCCATTACAAATTAGCATGCAAAAATAAACAAATGGAATGTATGATTCACTGCATGTACAGTTACCCTTAGTATTTATTTACATAAAATATATGTTATTATTAAATGTATTATAATTAGCATATAATGTATAAAAGTTACTTTGTGATGTGAAGTATTCCCTAAATAAATAATTCAGATTGTTCTGATCATAGTAAGAGCAATAGGTTAATAAGAGAAATAAAGCTGAAGTGGCAAAGTGATTACTGTTTAAACAATTATTTTTCTCTTCCTGACTAATCAATTGCATTAACAGAAATACTGCAATTGTTTGAAAAGTTGGGAGTATAATAAATTGTAACATCCCCACATGAACATAACACTCTTCCAAATTCCTACATGTCCTGTTACAGATGTAAGCCCTTTGAACAGTATCCCAAGTCTGAAGTTATTCTTTCATCAGTAGAAAATATACAAAGACCATCATTTACTTTTTAAAGCCCTGGTCCAAGTTCTTTTATGGCACATTACTATGATAAGGAAAAGATGCATAATGCTAATTACTGCAGGATGAAATCCATTTGCTAAATGATGGGAATCTCAATAATTCATAAGAGTTAGTTACTAAAATATTTAATACCAGACAAGACAGGCCTGGCAACTCAGATTGTAATCTTTTGTACATCCTAGTTGGCATTCAGACACTTCCTTTTCATTAGAAAGGATAAATACAACCCTCCTTCTTGCAGCATTCTGGATTATAAAAGATGGCAGATGTATAATCTGTCTGGGGTGATTTTTGGAGGTACTTGGCAGGCCCAGCAGACAATCTGCAGCTGTCTCATGCTTAGACAAAATTAATCTTACAAATTGGTAAATTCAAATAGAATGTCACCTGCTAGTAACAGTCTATTGTACCCAAATCACAATGGCATCAATACAAAAATGTGGAATGGATTATTAACTTGGAACAACAACAAAAAAGTGGTTTCTAATCAAACCATGTTATTGGATGTACCCCAATTATTAGAGTACCTGTGTCCTCAATACTGTGCCTGTCAACAAACTATTCAATCTACATTTACATTTTTTTCTAAATTTATTGAATTTTTTAATATCTAATACATGTGTAACTACTAAAATCATTATTAACCTTTAATCTTAAGCCTATTTCAATAGAGAATTGTGACAAAAAAGCCCACAATCAACACAATAGCAAATAATGAAAATGGTGAAATGCTTGTGAATTTATGAAAATGAAAGGTCGTAAATGTTCCTGATGTTATAAGTACTGATAAATGTGAAAGTCAGTCTGCAAAAAAACTGATTCTAGGAGGTATTAAGAGAAGAAATACTTCCTAGAAATTCCAACATAATCACAGACTTACTAGCTTTCATATTATTTATAAAAATGTTTGAACTGAATATGTTTTTCATTACAATAATGTAAATAACAGGCTTTTAAGCTGCAATATCCAAATGCAAATATGAACATAACTGGAGGACACTGAAAATTGTTTTTGCAATTGTTTCCTTAATGCCTCAATAAAGTCCTAATGCTGTCTTATAAAACAAGCTTACTACACATGAGAAACTGAATGGCTTAAGTTCTCAAATCCTTAATTCATCAACAGTTCTGTGTAAATAATTTTTCTCAGACTAAATTTTCATAGAGTTTGTTGTTTAAAACTGATTAAGTTCTAAAGACACATTCATCTGACAAAGCTTTCTCCTGAGGCTTTTTTCTTTGAGTACAGTTGATTTCGTTCTTTCTGGTTCATGGATGATATAACTAAAAGGTGTGTCTTTACATCAATTATAATTGTTTGAGAGTCTGATATTTTTCCCTTTGTAATTGTACAAATGTCCATAAAATATTATATTTAAGCAGATTTTTACTTCCTATTGCACTAAAATATTTCTCTAAAGCTAAGAATGATGGCAACAATAGGAGACTAAGGAAGAGGAATTGCCAATAGCATGAAGCCAAAAGAGTCTACATAGAAAACACAAAAGACAAACATATACAAATATATACATACCAAAAACCTATTTTAAAAATATATGATTTTTTAGCATTTATTTTCAAGGAAACTTTTAGACTGAAACAACCTAACTTTTGTATCAATTAATCACCACTTCCTGTAATGATTCTATCATATATCCCTAAGCCCACATCTCCAATATAAGACAATATACAGTTACAATATTATTATTCTTCAATACAGAATTTATGTTTTTGCCTCATGGTAACTAAGGTAAAGAAAATATCATCCCAAGTCCAAATAATTGATTTGGCAATCTAATTATTAGGTTCATATTTTTCACTATTAGGGTATTGGTGATCAATTAATCTTTTTCAGAATTATACCACGACAAGCAATGGCATGTACACTTACTATTTCAAGTCTTAATTTGTAGGTAGAATGGAAAGAAAATGATTTATGTCAGGGCTTTAAAAGACAGAAGTGTAAAGTGCTCAAAGAACTCAGAGTTTGCTCAAAATCATAAAAAGTTTTTCTTTTTATGAAAGTTTAATTTTTAACAAAGTTTTTATTATGAGAATTTGATGGGTTTCTTATCATTTATTGTTCTATGAAGTATGTTTTTATGTATGTGTGTGTTTATACATGCATGCTCACTCATAAACACACAGTCTCTGCACATGGTCTTTGGAGGTCTTTCCATATTCTGAATCTGGAAGTGATTTAGAAGCAAGAGATCAGGAGATGTAACATTCTTTCCCTTTTTTATGAATGGGAACACAGCTTTTCACTGAAACCCTGTCACAATGTTCTGACCTTACTCTTTCCCCATCTATGTGAACTCTGAGTGCCTCAATAGGAACCCAACATAAGCCGCCATTGAGCCATCAATGTCTCACACTGTTATGTCAGCCACTTATTTTTAATCTTTGAGACTACCTTCCAACACTGCAGCAATCTTTTCCTCATATTAACTAATTTCCAATTCAGAGATTTTCTGCAATTTCCTTCTTCCAAAAGGAATCCTATAGAAAACATGTTCGAGGACATTGAGTCATTATTTGACTTTTGTTCTCAAATTGTTGTATTGACTTCTACATGGATATGAACTTAGAGTGTTGGCAGAAGTTTCTGTCCCACCTGGTCTTGTAGCCATTCAGTCCCAAATAAATGCACAGAGGTCTACTAAACTGATTGTGCTATTAGCTCAGGCTTCTTATTAACTAATTCTTACATCTTAAATTGGCCCATTATTCTTGTTTATATTAACCGTGTGACTTGGTACTTTTATCAGTGAGGTGTTCTCATCTTGCTTACTCTGCATCTGGATGGTGATTGCAGACTTTGTCTTTTCTCTTCCCAGAATTCTCCTGTTCTCATCAACCCACCTCTACTTTCTGTCTGGCTACTGGCCAATCAGCATTTTATTAAAATCAAGTAACAGGGTACAGACCATTGTCTGGTAACATTAGAGGAAGAAACTGCAGATATAATTGTTTGAACAGTATTTCAGTAGTTCATGAGAAGGTTTTACTAGATGGCTTTCATGGTCAGAGAAACATATAGACACTTCAGAATATAATTTCAGTGAGAAAACAAAATGTCAAGTTGACTGTTAAGGTAGGTCATCAGGGATGTTGCTGTCACATGCTACTAAATCTGAAAACCTGAGTCAGTTGCTGGGACCAAGATGGCAGGAAAAAAAAACCTGAGTCCAGAAAGTAGTCTTCTGACATCCAAATGGCTCATGTGTCTGCATCTTCCTAATAAATAAATGTGATAAATATATTTGAAAATAGTGTCAAGTGACAGGAATAAATGTAAAAAGCTTGATATAGGAGATTGATGAGCTTTTGAAGTGAGATAATGTAACAATGGAAATGGTAGAATTTAGATTGGTTGTGAATAATTTGAGAAAACATATCCAGGAAGAAGGTTTAATGTTTTAATATTTGTCTGCATAGGATAGGTGTGGTATAGAATACACATGTATGTATAGTCCATTTGTTTTGGTTCATTTTCTTGATTTTGTGAGTATAACATCAAGGGAAGTGTTTAGAGTTTACTTTGGCCATAGTTTTTGGAAAATAGTTCTCCTTGGCAGAGAAGGCTTAACAGCTGGAATGTAGAAGCATTTGCAGCATTGTTATGCAGACTAGAAGCAGAGCAGATAGCTGATGCTCATTAGCTCTCCACCATGTTTATCTTTTATTCAGTCTCTGCATCCAACCCATGTTTAAGATGGGCTTCCCTTTTCAGTTAAAGCTCTAAAAATTTCTTTGTAGACACATCAAGAAATTTGGCTTACCCAGAATACATTTTTACCTCATTCCAAATCCTACCCAAGTTGACAATGAAATTTCACCCTCACAACGTCATGATTGACACTGTTGTTTTGGCTATGGACAAAAACAAATAGAGTGAAGAAGAAGTTTAGAACACTGATTTTAAGTATTGCATCCAGATAGAGCACAGGCAGTAACTTACAAGAGGAAGAAATGTCTGGAGTGCTGAGAGGAAGATCAGCATGATTCTGTGCCAAAAACAAAATGAAGATGCTATCTGTGAAAGATATAAGAAACTGTCATCTTCAGTAGAGTCTAGAACAAGACTCTTAGTAATATCAGAAGTACTCCCATAAAGTCTCAGCAATGTGAGCTAAACAAGGATGAAAACAATGAACATGCCAAACAGGATGAGGAAAAGCCCATGAGTCCTCAACCGTAGACAAGTATTATAGACAATTGAGGAAACCTGGGAGCAGAAGAGGTGGCCCTCCAAGCTGAAGAGACTATAAATTGTCTAGTGACAGTCATCCTTGAAAAAAAATGCACACAAATAATGCAAAATGGATGTCACAAGTTACATTTAGGAATTATATGTATCTACAAATGCAACATTGCTTGCAATGATAATTAGTGCAAACGGATCCCATTTCAGAAAGAGAAGGGAGGCATATAGGGGAGAATTTGGAGAAATGGAAGGGAGATATATACTAAGTTTCAATCTCAAAATTGAACAAAAATCATTTAAAATAAGTAAAAAATCTTTTGAGAGAAAAAGAAAATCTAAAAGAGCAGACAATCTGAGAGAACAGGAGTTACAATTCTTTTTTTTTTTTTAAAAGAAGACTTCATTCTTGTCCAGAAGAGAATATGACAAAAAAGTTTAATTACATCCTGGTCTCTCACTATCCATATATGTTTGCTAAATATTTTCAAAGCATAAGGAATAATTATAAACACTCATAGCATCTTTGTACTGCAGCTGCTCCTCTCCCCATCTTTGACATGTGCTTGGTTTTCCACTTGAGATAACTTGAATGGACAAATTACCACCAGTCCTAGCGACTGCTAATGCCACACACTGTATAATCTTGGTCAAAGTATTAAGAATCACAGTTCCCAATTCACATTCCGCAAAGACAGACAGAAATGACTTTCACCTCAAATTAGAAGGAAGCATAACCAAGAATATAACCACATTTCCCAGGTGAATGGCTTTGTGAATATTGAAATTTCTGCCCTTTAAATAGGAACATGGCTTATCATTTTCATAAAACTTTAATAATAGTCAGTTAGATCCAACACAGTCTCTTATTTCTATAGCTCTACCTTAGAAAGAAAATGGAGCTTGGAACTGTTCTCAGTCATTACAGACATTATAAAAATATATCATTACTGAGTAAATTTCCTTCTCAATTTTGTCCATAATTACCACCTTATTGAAAATCTATGATGTAGAATTTTGTGGTTTGAAGCCTGACAATTAAATCCAGAAAATAGTCATTGATTTTTAAAGGCTTTCAATATCAGTGACACAGGTTATTAATAGAAGAAATTGGCTGCTCAGGTAAACAAACCAGCAACCTGGCACCAGTTTTGCAAGTTTCTATCCCATGTGCATTTAGTAGAACGTTTGAAGAAGTTTATTTAGTTGCTAATTAACTCATACATAAAATTCTTTGTTCTGGCATTAAGTGTGTCAGGATCTTAATTGTACTATATAATGCTTCCTCTTTGTAACTGTAAAAGGTGCTTCTGAGGCGTTCTGACAACTTGAACTGCCTTTTCAAGGTGCAAGTCAGGTCTGTAACTCAGTCGCTGCCTGTATTTTTTCTGTGAAATGAAATTAGACACAAAGTTCTTATTCTGGTTGTGGGTCTGAGCTCACTAGCAGAACAAGTCACTTAAATCTCCAAGCCTTAGCTTCTTACTGAGAAAGAAGGAATATAAACCACATGCCTCTCTTTGAGATGTTGCATAATAAGTTAACACAATGAAATTTCTTACACAAAACTTATCATGTTTAGTACAAATAAATATTAACTATGCTCATCACTTGCAAAGACATATATGTAAGATTTTAGCTTGAGCATAGTCTTTTACTATGACTTAAAATTAGTGGTGCATTATAGGTTTTCAAATCAAACACACACATGCACACACACAGCACAACACAAAGAAAGTATATTTTGTATATATACTGAAAAATTATCAAAATAT
>LOJH01063781.1:0-10681 GCA_001685095.1 Ellobius talpinus
TCTTTCCCGGTAAGCCACAGCCTCGTGGTGCTACACAGATTTAATGGAAATGGGATAATCAAGATGTGAGAGTTAGCAAATATGGGGCTAGAAATAATGGGCCAGGCAGTGTTTAAATAAATACAGTTTCCATGTAATTATTTTGGGTAAAGCTAGCCGGAAGCTGGGAGGCGGGAACACAGCCCACCGCTCCTTTTGCAACATAACTCCTCAGTTGAGAGTCATGCTTCTCAAGTTGACAAAAATCAAGCAGCACACTATCTATGGTAGAAAATAAAAGAAAGCATAGAGGTGGGAGCAAACTAGGAGACTCGAAAATATTGGTGAGAATGAGATCTGCTATGTTTTTATAGATGCATTTGCTTTCTTAATCTTGTCACATATATGACACATTTGTCCTATTCTTGTACCATGTATATGATATAGTCTGCAGCATTGTCCACAATCTTATAGAAAATGGTAAGAGTCATCTCCTGGCAAATAATAACGGTTGTGTATGTGATGCAATTGTAGGCCTGATGGCTGTGCTAAGCTATTCTACCCTCAGGATAAGGGTATACATTTGCTTCCAAGCAGGACGACTCAGACTAGGGCCATGACGGCCTCTGAGCAGAAACTCTCACCAGAATGAGTGAATCATAACAAGCCCCAGCTGCAGTCTGGATGAGGGGACCATGGCACAGGGGGCGAGGATTCCACACTATAATGAGCAAGCCCAGAGCATCCAGTCTGAAACCTAGTGGCTCATAACATCTTCCACTGATACCTAGTCCCAAGAAGAAACAAACTCACAATGTAAAATACATTCCTCAGTAAAATAATGAGGCTTCTGTCTAGTCATCCAGATATCTGCCCCACAAGACATAACCACCTCCCTTTTGATTACTACAAAGTTGGGCACCTCCTCTCACTCCCAGCCATAGCCCTGCCTCTAGAAGCCTCCAGACACAGCAATGCCCACTACGGCTGTGGAATTGTAGGTGATCTTGTTTTCATGTCTCTGGTCTTCAGTTTTCAAGGAAATAAAACTATATCGCCTTTATAGTTAGAAAGCAAAATATAAAGACAGAAATAAGTAAGCAATCACGCTTCATATAAATCCATCACAATCCAATAAATTCCAGCTTGCTTTGAGGAGAGAAGAGATCTGCGGGGACTTTGCTACAACCGTCTCATTTAAGATTCTCAGGTTGGAAAACGGTTAATAAGTTTAATTACAGAAAAGCTAATAGGTTTTTTAAATGGCAGTGAAAACATGTAAAGCGTGTTCTAATAGTTGCCTTGATGAACAGCAAGATAGGACAACCACATTTCCACTGCCAATGCTGCATTTAGCAAGCTCACCTGCCTGCCTCCATCTTGTTTCTCTCTTCCTGCCTCTCTCCACTCTGACTCTTTTGTCAAGGTCTCTTTGCTTCCCTCAGCTCTGAATGTCCTATCGTCTACTTTGTAGCCCATACTACTGGTTGCCTGCCATTGCCTTCTTTTGCCCAGAACCCCAGGGGTTTGCCAGTGTGGAGGCCTCACTTTCTTTTCTCTCTGCCACGTGTGATAAGGAGAATTTTCTGAGAGTCTTCTTGTATCTAATAAATGACCTTACCTTGCCCTTGAACTTCATCCATTATGCTACATGTGATACCTGGTAATAAAGACCACACCGAGGACAGCAGAGAGCAAAGATGAAAGAACCTGGGCCGTCACACCACATTGCATGACGGATGTACCCAGTGTTGAAAGAATTCTTTCTCTGGACTTCCTGCCTGTGAGACCACTTTCTTACTCACAACACTTTGAGAGAAGGAGCCATTCCTATACATCTGAAAGAAAGCTCCTTGACTTGATTACTTTCCTTCTGAGGTCCTGCACTGGTTAGGTTTTGTCACCTTGCCACAAACTGGGATCATCTCGGAAGAGGAAGCCTCAGTTGAGGAACTGTCTATGTCAGATTGGCCCGGGGGAACGTTTGTGGGACTATTTCTTGATTCATGATTGATGTGGGAAGCCTCACCGACTGTGGGTGGTGTCAACCATGGGCAGGTGGTTCTGGGTTTTATGAGAACGCAGTCTGAGCAAGCAAGCCGTGGGGAGCAATCCAGTGAGCAGCACCACTCCATGGCCTCTGCTTTAGTTCTGCCCTCGGGTTCTTGCCTTTCGCTCCTGCCTGACTTTGCTCAGTGACAGACTATGACCTCGGAGTTATAAAATGAAACAAATCCTTGCCTTCCCTAAGTTGGCTTTGGTCAGTTTATTATCACAGCCGCAGAGAAGTCCAACTAGGACAGCTTCTCGTCTGTCCCCCATCTTCCAGAATCACCACCAACGCCTCCCACATTCCTGCTACACCACCATCTGCGCACTTTGCTCTTTCTTACCCCAGGTTCTGCCTCTGTTCAGCATACACAGGAAACTTCTCTGGCGACCTAACAGCTCACACTCACTCCTTTCTCTCAGACTTTCACAACCCCCAAGCCGGCATGTGGACCCCACAACAACCAGAGGGAATGAATGCAAACTAGGTCAACCCCAGGCTCCTCTCTCCCCAGCTGGGATCCAAAAGCAAGGGAGCCCCTGACTGCAGATGAAGAATGTTTCCAGGCTTTTCCAGGAGGGCGCCAGAGCCTCCTCTGCAGAGAGAAGGGAGCCTAAATGAGGAGAAAACAGCATCACCAGCTCAGACAGCAGGAGCAGCCACCAAGGCTCACACATTCTGCACTCTGAAAACCTGCGCTCTTTAAGACTTCCCAACAGGGCTCCGTGCCCGAGGTTTACAAATTCGTCACACAGAATTATTCTATCACATCTTCTCACCCTGGCTTTACATACTTTGAAGTGAGTGTCTCAAATCTGCAAAGCAAAGAATCCTGATAAAAACCATGGTCACCCCAACACAAATACTTTGCAAATAGAATCAACCTAACACATTTCTCTTAGCAAACCATGATATAAAATCAAACAATACTTTTGTTATGTTCAATGAATATTGTGCCTTCTTTTCCATTGCAAAGTAAGGAAACTAAATGCTATGTTTCTCTAAACCGTAGCTAACTAACTACTCACCCAGGATTATTCAACCACTAAGGCCTCTGGCCCCATGCCCTATGCATATTCACTAAAGAAGATGAGTTCTGGGCTTAGGCAGGTCTAGGCAAGCCTGGGTCCTCAAAGCCTGGGCTGGTGAGAAGACATCCACAGCCTACCTGGAGCCCTGTGGTGCTGGACAGGTGAGTGCCATTATGATGAGCAAATGTGGTGGAAAAATGAGAAAGAGAAGCAGAATGGTACATGTGCTGTGGAAAGAGCTGGAATGGAAGAAGAGAAAGCAGGGATGTGGGTAGCCTGTTTGACACCCAGGACATGGTGATATCAGGTCCCAGGCTGCTGCCAAGGGCCACGTCTGGGCTCATGGCCCTACAGCAGCCAGGGACTGAGTTGATGTCAGTGGCTTCTGTTGCCATCAAGGGTCGTGTGGATGCCCGGGGTCTGCTCAGTCACCTGAGACCATGTTGGTGTCTGAGGGCCATGATGCAGCCAGGGCCATGCCAATCTCAGTGTCCTGTGGTACCACCTGGGGCAATAGTGACATCCAAACTCAATTGTTGTTGAGGACCATGTCTGGGTCCATGGTCTTACCGCAGCCAGGGTCTGTGTTGAAGTCTGTGACCCATGTTGCCACAGGGGGCCATAGGAACCATGTGTGATGAAATCAGAGGACCATGCTGAGCCAGTCCCACCCTTTGCTGGCCCTGGGAAAGCTGGCCCTGCCCCTCACTAGACACAGCAGCAAGCGAGTTGGCCCTGCCCTTCAAGGGAGACCTGCTCCCTCTCCTACACTCAAGAGAGATGGCCCCACCCCTCACCCTGATAGCATGGATGTAAAAGAGCTGACTCTGCCCCTCATCTGAGAGGAGCATCCCCGTTGCCCAGCCTGACCAGCTCAGCTACCACCCAGGCTCACATCCTGGGTCCTGGATTGTCCCGCCCTATCATCTACCCCGTCTATGACCTGCTGGAGCTCGCAAAGGGACTAGTCCTATGGAATGATACCTGCAGGATCTCCATGACTCAGGACAGCCATGAGATATCCAAGAGGAGTTTCAGTGAGGGGCCAGTGATGATGGAATGCTAGAAACCAGAGGCCTTGAACCAGACCAATGACTCAAGGCAATGAACATTTTCAAATAAAGCTGATTGGACAAAAGGGTCTAGCATGTGGCACACCACAGCTCCCAATGCCATAAGACAAAGGAAGAGATTCTGGAGAGGCAAAAAAGATGGAGGAGTGAAGAGGGTTTTTTGTTTGTTTGTTTGGGGTTTGGTTTTTGTTTGGTTTTAATTTTTTAAATTTTCTTTTGGAGAGGATACTACAAGGGTGACAGGCAGATATGGGGAACTTGGAAATGAGTGGAATTAGGGTGCATGATTCCCAAAGAATCAATAAAGTTCTGTTTAAAAAAATAAATGAGTTTTCGGAGCCCCAAGCAAAAGATAACAATGTAAGACAGAGTTGCTATACTTTAAAATTATGACAGTTTGGGCTGATGAGATGGTTCAGCAGTCGGGGTACTTGATGAAAAGCCTTGACTACCTGAGTTTGATCCCTAGTTGGAGCCACGTGATAGAAAGAAAGCACCCACTCCCACTCTAGAGCTATGACGTACACATGCCTACATGGACATACATGAAAAGGAAATGGATAATACAAATTAGGACAAAAATATTCTGCCATCCGATTTCGTTTAAGTAATAGTCCCTCAATTTCTTCTGATTTTGGGAACAGCTGGACCTATGAGAATCTGGGAACTAGGCCCTGCCCTCTCCATATGAGAAATAGGGCACAGGTCACCAGAAGCTCCCTTCCTGACACTTAGGAGAGTGAAAGAAAGACCACACACCCCCTGGGCTTCCCTCCTTGATGCTCTGGATGAGCCAGCGGCTGCCTCTGCATGATCTGTCCTCTGGATGAGCAGTGGCTGCCCTCTGCATGATCCAGCGGCTGTCCTCTGCTACCTTCTGAACCTTCCCGATGCCCCGCCCTCCCACTACTGCAATAAGCGAGCCTGTTTCTTCCCAGTGGGTTTTCCCTCTGACTGATTGAGTTAAAGGCTCTCTCCGCAGTTTAGACCAAAACATCCTAATCAATACAACGTGAACTTTCAAAGTTTCACCTTACAGAGACAAATAAGATATCCTCATTATTTAATATTTAGAAGACAACTTTAAAGAATCCTTCATGGAAACCGTACAAAGAAAACTATTATGGATATTTTGGCATATGTTTTCCATTAATACACAATATTCTGGATCTTATTGTACAGAGAAAAGTCTTGTTCATTAAACCTTACATTTGTCAGCGTCCAAAAACAGAGCAGAGAAATCCTTCACCAGAATGGGAGCTTTTTCCAGTTCTTTTCTCAGACTGTGATTGTCAATCAAGAGCCTGGCCTCAGTGCCCAGTGCATCCTGGAGTGGTTTCCTTCTCAATCTGTTTCATTCATAGAAGGCAAACTGCTTGCATGTGCCCTTTATTTCCAACCTCATTCCAAGTTCCAGATAGCTCTGAAATGTCCTTTCCCACACCCACAGACCCCTCCCTCCTATCTATCACAAATATTTTCCCAGGTTCAATATAATCCAACTCTTTCTGTAGCCTGCTCCATTTAACTCTGGGCATGCTAACTGTATCCAGGAATTTCCTCTATGAGCATTGATTTTTTTTCTTTACCTCCAAAACCTTTGCTTCTGGGACTGGAGAGATAGCTAGCTCAGTGATTAAGAGTTCTTGCTACTCTTGCAAAGGACCCAAGTTCAGTTTCCAGCATCCACATAGCAACTGACAAGGGTCTGTGTGGTTTTTTGAAAGAAAATGGCCCCCAAAAAGAATGGCACTATTAGGAGATGTGGCCTTGTTGGAGTGGGTGTGGCCTTGCTAGAGGAAGTGTATCACTGTGGGGGTGGGCTTTGAGGTCTCCTTTGCTCAAGCTTCATGCAGTGTGAAACAGACTACTTCCTGTTGCCCGCAAGATACAGGACTCTCAGCTATTTCTCCAACACCATGTCTGCCTGCATGCCACCATGCTCCCCATCATGATGATAACAGACTGAACTTCTGAACTTCAAGCAAGTGACCACAGTTAAATGTTTTCCTTTATAAGAGTTGCTGTGGTCATGGTGTCTCTTTTCAGAGTAATAGAAATCCTAACTAAAACAGTCTGTAACTCAAGTTACAGATTTGATAGCCTTTTCTGGCCTCCCTGGGCACTGCATGCTTGTGGCGCACTTACATACATGCAAACGAAACACACACATAAAGTAAGAATAAACAAAATCTTTGAAAACAGAACTCTACTTCTGTAACACTTGACTTTCCAGTGCAACTGTTTTGTGGAATATTTGTTTATGCAAAGATGTGTTGCATTTGTTTTGCAAAGATGTGTTGGCTTTGTTTATGTTGCAAAATACTTGTTTAACTATGTAAAGATTTGCTGCTTTTGTTTATGGTGTCGAATATTCATTTAACTATGTAAAGATGTGCTGCGTTTGTTTAGTTATGTAAAGATGTGCTGCTGTTTTACCTTGCCTGCTTAAGGCACCTGATTAGTCTAATAAAAAGATGAACGACCTGTAGTGAGGGAAAAGGTTTAGGTAGGGCAGGGAGAGTAAGTAGGAAGAGGAACTTAGGATCTGAGGAGAAAGAAAAGGAGACAACAGGGAGATGCCAGGGGTCAGTCAGTCAGGAAAGTAGGACATATGGAATGAAAGAAAGGTAAAAAGCCCCAAGACAAAATGTAGATGAACAGACACAGGTTACATTAATTTAAAAGAGCTAGTGGGACCAGCCTAAGCCAAGGTTATAACTAATAATAGGTCTCTGTGTCTTTAGTTGGGAGCTGGTCGGCGGTCCAAAGAAAACTACAACTACCCAACTGTAATTACTGACCACTGACCTTGGTGTCTAGAAACAGGAATGGGTATTAGCAAACACCATCACATGTCATGTCTGTTCAGGTCTTATTATTCACAATCAATTGACTCAACAGCCAATATTTACTGAGCACACAGCCCATGGGGGCATGTGTGTCCGGCCTGTTGTAGTGATGCAGCCTGTAACCCCGTACTCAGTGGAGGCAGGAGGATTGTGAACTGGAGGCAAGCCTGAGTCATATAATCAGACTGTCTCTTCAACCACCACCATCCCCACACAGATAAAACATATCCAGGATTCCTGAGTGAGCCGGTAACTGGAAGAAATAAAAGTAAACACGTGGGTCAGAATGGATTAAGTGCAGCATGCAAGACCTATGTGGTTAATGATCAGGATAGAGTTATACTAGAAACATCTCTTCCACTCTGTTTTTCTTCCTCCTCCTTCCACTCCTTTTCTCTTCTCCTGTAGTAGAAATTACTGAATACAGCCACCAGGAACAAAAATCGCATTAATCAAGACTGTCTTAGACTGAGTTGTTTATTTGAATGAGGTCAAGCCTGAAAGAATTAATTTTAATTTTTACACTTACCCACTAGGTTGTAACTGCTGTGAAAAACCCTCCAGTGGTTCATCAGGTTGTTATAGAAAATGTCCATAATCCCCAGAAATTCCCATCCTCAGGTCACCTCAAAGAACTGAGGATAAGAAACCAAACAAAGACAACATCAGTGTTGACCACCGGCCATTTATCAAAGGGTAGAAATAACCAACAGGACATCAACAGCTAAATAAAATATCATTTATTACCATATAACTAAATTATATGTCATAACCATTTATATGCAACTGTGATGGTTGGTTTTAATGTCAACTTACTACCTGAGAAGAGGGACCATCAGATGACAGATTGGCCATCAGATTGGCCTATGGGCATATCAATGGGGCATTTTCTTGATTGCCAATTAATGTAGGAGGGCCCAGCCATTATGGACATTACCATCATTGGATAGGTAGGTCTGTGCTGTGAAGAATGGTAGATGGGCATGAGCCTGGAAGGAAGCCAGGAGGCAGCATTCGTGGTCTCTGATTCAGAAGCCTCAGCTTCTATTGATGATGTAAGCCTGGAAGGAAGCCAGGAAGCAGCATTTATGGTCTCTGATTCAGTTCTTGCCTCGGCTTCTATTGATGATGTAAGCCTTGAGGGAAGCCAGGAAGCAGCATTCGTGGTCTCTGATTCAGTTCTTGCCTCGGCTTCTATTGATGATGGGCTGAAACTTGTAAACTATAATAAACCCTTTCTGACCCTGAGTTACTTTTACCACAATGGTTAGCGTAGCAACAAAAAGCAAACTAGGATAGTAACTACATTTTATATTAAGTATATAATATTTCTACCTTTAAAAGGAATAAAATTCTGACAGCTTTAAAAAAAATACTTAGTATGTACGTATGTATGTGTACATGCATTTTCTGTGTGTGTGTGCATGTGAGTGTGTGTGTGCATGTGTGTGTGTTGCGTGTGTGTGTGTGCGCGCGTACAAGCGGATGCACATGCACTGTGGCACAAAAGTGAGGGTCAGAGAACAAACCTTGGGGAATTGTTTCTCTCCTTTGTTGAGGTTTTCCTGGTGTCTCTGCTATTCCTCATTCTCTAGGCCAGCAAGCTTCCAGAAGCATCTTCTCTGCTCCCACCTTGCCTGAGGAGTGCTGACTGAGACCACAGCTATCAGCCACCTCCTCTAGACTTCTGTGAGTTCCAGGAACTGAACACAGGGCGTCAGGCTTCCACAGCAAGCACTTCTATCCATTTCATTAGCCATTTTGAGCCATCTCACTGGTGTGAAATTCTGATAGCTGTCACAACATGGATGAATTATGAAATACTAATACTCTGCTGAAACAATTCTGGCATGAAACAATACATGCTGTGTGATTCACTGTAAGAGATGCTGAGTATAGTATTATACTGTAGAATACATAGAATTGAGGGGTTAACAGAGATCGAGGAAAATAAAAGTGGCCATTGATGTTTAATGAGCAGAGTTTCTGTTTGTAATCATGAAGAAGTTCTGGAAATGGTTAGAGGCAATGCTTGCAAGGCTCTGCCACTGTGGAACTGTCCTTTTAAATTGGTTGAAATCATAACTATGATATCGTGCATAATTTACTATAGAAGCAAAATCAACTAACTAGTGACAAACAGGTACAGACAGAAATAAGCTGCTCTTGGAGTTGAAATGTGATAAAAAAAATTTGATGTACACGATACACATTCTACAGTTGAGTTTTGCGTGTCCTCACTTTCAGAAATCAAGCAGAATTGAAAATTAAGAGGGCAAAACATTTATTCCAGCATTCTTTTATACAGGGAGCTGTGCCTCTACTAAACTATCAATTGCTAATAGCTCCTTAGACCCCCAAGGAAGGCTGGTGAGAACAGAAGCATTCTTGGGAAGAAGGAACCAGGAGGCCCCTGAATAGGAGCCCCAGAAACTGAGTCCTTTAGGAGGTGTCATTCAGATAGCCCCTTTCTGGCCCCTCTGCGCTATCAGAGAGCACTGAGGACCCTACAGGTGAGCTGGAAAGGGATGGTAAGAGCACCTTGCTTATGCTGTTCTCCTTGCAGGGATTCAGGTCTTCTCCAGCAGACTGCAAGAACCAGGCTGTGTCTGGCACTGCCTTACCAGAATCCTGCATATGCTCATGTACAATATTATTTACATTATAATAATATATTATATTAGAATAAAGAAACATAAACTACCAAATGAATTAAAAGCTTTCATAGAAATGTCAGTGGAGGGTCCTGTGGAATGTTCCTTTATAATGTATGAATATAGGTCGCTATGATTAGTTTAATAAGAAAGCTGACTAGCCAATAGCTGAACAGGATAAACTTAGGCAGGAAAGTCAAACTGAGAATGCTGGGAAGAAGAAGACAGAATGAGAGGAGTCACCAAGAGACACAGAAGGAGCAGGACATGCTGGAGAACAGGTAAATCCATGATGTGGCAATATATAGATTAATAGAAATGGACTAAATTAAGTTGTAAGAGCTAGTTAGTAATAAGCTGGAGATATGGACCGAGCATTTATAATTTATTTTAAATCTCTTATGACTATTTGGGAATAACTGTCGGGACAGAGAAAAACTCCACTGATAGCAGGAAGTAGTCTAGAAAACAACATCCAAATACCCAAAATATTGTTTATAAATATTTGTTTTCATTTAAAGGGGGTTGGGTTACAAATTATTATTGGTCATAGTCAATCTCTTTCTAAAAGAAGAAAATGAGATATGATATAGAAATGAAAGAAGAAAATGAGATATGATATAGAAATAAAAAAAGTTATATTATTGAATCTAAATACTTAATCTATAAAAACAACTGTTAATCTCAAAATATTTTACATTGGTATGGATTTTAGTTTATTGATATAAATTTAACACTGATTTTAATATACTATATGTATATTTCTACTCTTATTTAAGGTATTATATTTATACAGCTCATTTAGAAATATAATATATAATTAAGAAATACACATCAATAGTCAAACTTAAGGTCATATTAGTTAGGTTTTCCCTGGAACCTCCTGCCAGTCTCCTTGAAGGAGCAGGAATAGATTTGAATTCTCTGACCTTTGGACAAGGTGGCATGGTTCAACTTCTATAAAAAGACACAGGCTAAGAGATTGGATCGAAAACAGAATCCATCCTTCTTCTGCATACAAGAAACACACCTCAACCTCAAA
>LOJH01063786.1:0-10681 GCA_001685095.1 Ellobius talpinus
AGTGTGTGGGGTTTGATGTCTGCCTTGAGTTCTAGTAATGTTTCTTTTACATACCAATGTGTCAGTCAGTTTCTCTGAGTCAAAAGTCCTGCAGATATTTAGCTACATAGATGTGGCTTGGGCTTTTTACAATACTATTCATTCTATTAGTCTGAGATGTAGCCACCTTCTGTCACAGGAAAGTTGAGGATCTGTGTTTAAGGATTTGTTTACCCTTGGTTACTCAGCTTCTCTGTGTTTAAGGGCAACAGATCTTAGCTTCCTGTACATGGTACTCTTCACATGTCCCAGCAGACTTCCTTGTAACTGGAATTTTCTCTCCTGCCTGCCAGTTCCTGAATAACCACTCTGTGGCTTAATATTAATTACAAACTGTTTGGCCCATTAGCTAAGGCTTTTTATTAACTAGCTCTTATGACTTAAATTAACACATTTCTATTATTCTATATTTTACCATGTGGCTCATGGCTTGTAACCTCACATCTTTCTTCTTTGGTGGCTGCTGGTATTCCCCTGACTCTGCCTTCTTTCTCACTCTTTCTTGGTTTGGATTTCTTACCTAGTGATATTCTGCCCTACCATATGCCAAAGCAGCTTCTTTATTAACCAATGGTAGTAAATCATATTCACAGAGTACAGAAGGGCATAACACATTTCTTCCTTTTAAAAAGTCCACGTGAATTAGGAATGAGAGCACTTCATGCTTATCCTACCGTGTCCTCACAAGCACACACTGTCACCCTGGCTGAGCTTTCTTCCTTAGAAAGGAGTCACTGAGGAAATTCTGCTCTCAGGAAAGAGAAACTGAGCTCTGCTCTTAGAACATTTTGGATACATTTTAAAATTATCTGCTTCTGTCCATTTGCAACCTCTCATCTGAGGGTCTGTTGTCTTAAAGTCATGAATCCATGCTGACTCTTCAAATTCTTATCTAACAGCACAGGATTTAGCCTTGCTTTCTGGCTCTTTGTAAATTCCATGCCTAATATCTGCACACACTTTCTCTTATTAGTCTAAGTATTAGACTCCTTCTCTTTATCACTTTTAAATTAAACTTTTGTCTTCTTCATTGTTGTATTTGTTCACGTGTGTGCCTTGTGTACATGTGGAAGTCAGAGAACAACCTTCAGGAGTTAGCTTTCTTATTCCACTACTGGATGCAAACTATTTAACTAGGTTTTCAGGCTGGCACTGCAAGCTATTTCAGTGCTGGTTTGTCTCGCTGATCTTCTCCTGAATTTTGGAGACCTCTTTATAAACTGGGAATATCAGTCGTTTTTCTACACTATACGGCAAGTTTTGTTTCCAGCTTCACAGCTGTCTTCTGGTTTTTCTACAAGACACAAGTTTGGCAGTGCAATTTTAGGAGGAATTTATGTTTAGCTTCTATTTTTTTACTGTCTCTAGGTCATCTGCAATTATTCCAGAGGTTTGCCTCCTGAACTGATTCACCAGTATTTCAAGCTAGTATGTTATAGCTACGTGTTTGTACACACAAATTTGGACTTTATTCCTGTGTGTGATGTGCCATGTGGAGAAGCTTTTTTTGGAGTACCTAGTTTACCTAGTGTCATTTATCAGATAATCTCTTTTATACCAGTGATTTAAAATAAAAGTAATAAAATTTCAGGTGAAGGAGATGTGAGGGTGTCAGGAGCCATGAAAAGCATGGACAACTAGTATTCAGATGTCAACCTACCAGAGGCATGGCTATATGATAGAGAATTAATCCTGTCCAGATAAGGTCTGTAGGACCATCGACTCTGAAAACTGTTGATTACTTTTCTGGAAGTAGCTTGGTGTCTCTCCAGTACCTGGATTGTAGTGCATAATGCCATGTGATGTGTATATGGAATCTCATGATTGTATCTCAATCTTATGGGAACATATATCTGTGAGTGGTCAGGAGGATGCCTTTTAACATAGCTATATAGTTTTGATATATAGAATATATATTGGGGCATGTTTCAGAACTAGCTCTATTTGTCTCACAAGTACTGTGGACACTGAAAAAACTGCCTTGTTCTTTTACTTATTGGGTGACTTTCCCCACCCCATTAGACCTTCTGTGAGAGAATTTTATCACACAGTCAAAAACCTTGATTTCCACAGTCAAATCTCTGCTTTGTTCCCATAGATAAACTTAGACGTCAGCTCACTGCAACTATCTTCCATTTGGCAGGACATGCAGTCAGGAAAGGAGTCTTTCATATAGATCACATTTGGGACCTTCAAAGATAAAGGGCTGTCCAAGGTTATTTGAGATTGAGTGCCCTAATTCTCCCATAACTGACTTGGGAAAGTGCTAACGTCAGCTGACCCTCAGCTCTAACCCGAAAGAAAAGCTATTACCCCTCTACACCTACCCGTTTCCCTTTACATTTATCTATCACTAACCCCTAGTTAACCAAAGCACACCTAGAAATGTGGTATTTTGGACAAACCCCCTTTAGAATTTAGAATTCTGTATTTAGAATTCAGGTTGATTTGAATCAACCTTTCTGCCTCCTAGAGCTGCTCAGGCATCTTCCTAGCCATCCTCCCCTAGAACCATAAACAGCTCACTGTGTCAGCCGGGACAGCTCCCATCTACCTTATGACCCTGAGAGAAACATTAGATTTGTAACCTTGAAATTACCAGAAAATTATTTTTGTTATGTATGTGTACAAAACTGGAAACTTTGAGAAACAGAAGGACAGGAGAAGAAGAACAAAGAACATGATTTCAACAGCATGTGTATGAACTTGTTCCATACATAGACTAGAAATTTTCTAAATCCTTTCACTACACTGAAGCAACTGACCTGAACCTCTGCAGGGAGTCAGTAGAGCTGGACTCAGCTGGCTCCCAACATCCTCATATATTTGGGGAAACGTGACTGAAACCAGTCCAGGAGGATGTGAACATTACAAAACATTACTATTCCTTGTGTGTTTATTCTGTGCCTGCTGGAGCATTGTCTACTTTACCTCCCTGAGTCTCTATAACAACTTTAGCTGTCAAGTCAATGCAGAGGTGAGCAGAACAAGTCAATGCAGAGGTGAGCAGAACAAGTCATAGAACTATCAGTGTCTTTCTCAAGGGGAATGAGTCAGCTTTAGTGAAGCCGGAACCCAATGCTGTTGGTTTAGATTCTGCTGCTGTGCAGGGCATTGTTCATTCAGTTGCTCAGAAGCCTTGTGAATGCTCTGCATTCACAGAATGCTGACATGCCGAAAAGTCCCTTATATCTTACAAACATACAGAATTCTCCGAAATTCTGTGTTTCTAACAAACTACATGCTATTGTTGTACCACTGCTCTAGAACATTGATAGAATAATTGTTCGGGTAGCCTAGGGTAGATAATGACACCATAAGAGGCAAAGTGACAACTAGGAAAAGTCAAAAGAACAAAGAAGGGCCACTAAAATTCAGGAAAAATTTCAAGAGTGCTATACCTTAAAAGTTTAGAAGATTGTCTTTGCCTCTGGAGATGGTGTTGGAAGAAGGGAAAGGGGTAGGATTGGCTTAAAGGGTATTTTGTTGTTGTTTATTTTCACTTTTTACAAATAATTTAGCATTGATGTTTCTTAAAATAAGATAGATCAGACAGTCACAATGCATACGACTTTGCAACCATGATAGTAAGGAGGTGTGGCTAGAAAAGGTTCTTAGGATAGAAGATCTGCAAAGATGGCTGTGCAGCAAAGGCCTGTGCAGCCAGATGGTATGCAGGGAGCTGCTGGAAGTGTTAAACGCCAGGGTTTTTAAGATCTGAGGGCTGTCAGGTCCTCAGCATAAATTTTATATATGAAAAAGTTATTAGCAGAGTGGAGGAAATTAAAGGATGAATATATGCACTCAAAAGTAAAGATGGATGATGAACACCACCTTCAAGACAGGTAGAGGAACCTGAGCACAGAGGACTGTAGCCAAAGCTTTGAAATTCCTGCCGCTCTTTTGTACATGTTTTCAAAGTCAAATTTCTTCTTTTTTAATTTGACTTTTTGTTTTCTGTAGAAAAAGAAAAAAGGTGTTGAGGTAGGAAGGTGGAGAAGATCTGGGAGGAGATGAGGGAAGGGAAACTGTGACCAAAATACGTTGTATGAGAATTTATCTTTAACTTAAGGAGATACTGAATTATAGAGGAAAAATAGAAAATAAATTAAATCAAACAAAAACAATAACCTATTCTTTAAGGACATAGTTTCCTAATCTTCCAATTTGCCATCACAGTGCTGCTCAGTGGTAGCAAATTCCTCCAAGTGCCAGATCTTACTTTCAAGGCTCTGAGCCTTGTATAAAATGCTAGAAAAGAATGTTATTTCTCCATGAAAAGATATTTTCTTTACAAGTATTCATAAACAGTCTTTATTCCCTGCTTATTTCTAAGTCACTAAACAGCCAATTTACTATATTAATATCTCTTTGATATGTATCTATTATATATGTAATATTTATGCTTTTTTGCTTTCTCCAAAATAATAGCACCTCTAAACCAATATTTTTATTTGCCCACCTCTCCTTAAATTGACTTTTATGACCATAAAGGATGCTTGCAAAATACACAGAGATAAAAGTTGCCCTTCAATCACACAGTTAGCTATTAATCATCCATAGTGATTGAGAGCCAATAGCATAGAAAATCAAAATCAATTTACCAGAGAGATACAAGCACAACTAGGAGCTAGAGAACTCATTAATTCTAACTCCATTTTCTTCTTGCTCATCAAAGTAGTGAGGGTGGGGCTAGAGGGTATCCATGGACTGAAAGGAGACCTCTCCTCATACTGCAAGGATGTGGGGTTTTTTTGTTTTGCAGATATGTAAATGTGCTAAAGGATATGTTTGGTTTAATTACTTTGTTCTATTTAGTCTGTCACTGAACATGTGTTTACTTTCTAAGTATATTTTTTTCATCTTTTTCTGAGCTTTTACATATTGCTTTTTTTCCTGAGCATTTATCCTAATTTCCTTCATTTTATTAAACTGATTATGACAGGTGTGTACAGATCAATTCCATTCTGCCCAATCTATTTACATCCCAGAAAGAGGAGAACTATTGAAATCTGTCTGTTGTGATTTGGGTTTGGAAAGAGATGTCACCAGAGTTTCTCTCTGTGTACAGTTTTCCTGGGTACAACATGCTCATGCCTATGGTCAAAGTAGGATAGTAGTGTGTCATACAGGGCCGTGATATTTTCTTTGTATTTTAATAAATAAAGCTTGCCTGAAGTTCAGAGAGTAAAATAGCCACACTGATCAACCTTACAGACCAGGCAGTGGTGACACACACCTTTAATCCCAGTAGCCATGCTAGTTTGCCATAGAAAGTGGTTGGTAGTGGGGCACCCCTTTAATCTCAACACTAGAGAGGCATATAAGATGGGAGAAGACAGCTCTCACCCAGAGTCTCCTTCTGAGATTCCTGGAGGCAAGACTCCCATTTTGAACTGAGGTAGAGGTAAGATTTAGTGGCTGACTGTTTTGCTTTTCCAAACATCAGGTTGAACCCCAATTTCTGTCTCTGGGTTTTATTAATTGTGCTACATTATGCTTATTCCTATTGAAAGTGATAGATAAATGCTAGAGGAACTATGGCCATGGCTTTGTTATTAATAAATACTAACCAGCAAGATGAGCTTGGTTATATATGACTATTTACTGTGTGACACTGAGAGCTATTTGGTGTCAACGTAACATTTGTTACCTGGAAATTTAAAGGCAAAACAATGGTGTTATAGTTCGTGAAAATTCTTGCCCTCCAATACAAACATCATTTTCTTGTTTCCTCTGATGTTTGAGTTCATGCAATAGGGTGTCTGCTACCATTGGGCTTCCTCTTCTTTGCCTTGCACCTGGCATGCTGGTATGAAAGCCTTTTTTCCCCAATCCAATTTTGATCTCTAACTCTAAAAGCTCCACATCAGGATCCTATAGTTCATTATCATAAGAATCCTGGGATCACTTGGGAAGTAGTGACTAACCCAACAAAACCTTTGGCAGCCTCTGGGTTGTGAGAGTGGAGTAGTATCATCAGTATTGGTTTTTGAAACAAATTTAATGATGGAGGTGCATCCCCTTTCTTTGGTGTACTCAGAACACAAAAATACCAAAACCCACTGACCAGAGGAGTTCTATCCCTCACCTATTACTTGTGTATATGAATTCATTCACTCCACTGACACCTAAAACTGTAAAATCCTTAGTTTGCAGCACTAGGAAGCAGTATTTACATGTAAATCTGACCTAAGTCTGTGCATAAGTAGGTATATAACAGTGTGACAACCGTGTTATTGCAAGGCCTCCATTTCATGGTACTCCTTCCTGTGTTTCTTCCATCCCATATTGTTATTGTAAGGCCTCCATTTCATGGCCTCCTTCCTGTGTTTCTTCCATCCCATAGTAAACTGAAAAACTGGGAGAACTGGGAAAGAATTGGGAAAAACAAGTATTGGCTCATTTAAAAACCAACCAGTCAGCCAATCAAGTACCAGAACTAAAAGCAACAACAGTTGGAATGGAAGGATAAGTGGGAAGCAGGAAGAAAGCCCCAAGGATCACTTGTCTCCATCTTTCCTAACTTCACCCTGGAAGTCAATGCTCAGCTAGCAGCACCTTGTGCTGCTTCTTCCTGAAGTATCTTCTGGGAATCCACATGGCATAACTGTAGACAGAAGTTTCTGTCCCACCCAGTCCCAAAGAAACACACAAAGGTCTATATTAATTATAAACTGTTTGGCCTTTAGCTCAGGCTTATTATTAACCAACTCTTACAACTTAAATAACCCATAATTCTTATCTATGTTAAGCGATGTGTCTTGGTACCTTTTCTCAGTAAGTCATTCTCATCTTGCTTCCTCTGCATCTGACTGGTGACTACGTCTCTGCCTTTTTTCTTCCCAGAATTCTTCAAACAGTTTATAATTAATATAGGGCTCTGTGTGTTTCTTTGGGACTGGATGGGACAGAAACTTCCGTTTACACATAACCATTTTTTAAAGTGTAAATCAGACATCTAGGATGCTTCAACCTTCAGAAATTTGTGTACTTACTCATCCTCTTGCATATTCTGACATTTAGTGATTAAAATTTCTGAAGTCATAGAAGTCTAGAACTCTGAATAGGCTGTTTCCAAGTGTTCTATCATTAAGTTCTTTATAACTTCTGTCTGCATCTCATACCAAAGCTCCCTTTATCAGATTTGCCTCTTGAGCTCCCTCACTTAACTCAAGCTTATGTGTTTCTAAAATCTCATCACTCTTCCTCATTGCTAATTATTGTCATTTATAATTAAATGAATAATGTTCCCACTTTGTTATAATATTTTTATTTATTTTATGAGAATTTTAGACATGTATACAATGTCTTTTGATCGTATTCACCCCCTGTTCCTCCCTTCCTATTCCTTCCGGTTTCTTTCACAACTCTCAATATCCTATCTCTTTTGTTGTGGTAGTTATAAACCACTGAGTTCAACTAATATTGACCATATGGGTGCAGGACCCACCACTGGAGCATGGGTATAAAAATATGCAGTTTAAGAGTAGTTTGAAACTATGTACATTTTGTAAATTAATAATAGCAGGTTGTCTTATGGGGCTAAGAGTTCTTGGACAGATTTATAGTGCCAGGCAGGAGTTTCCTTCTGTGGAACAGACTTCAGATCCAGTCAGAAAGTGGTAAGTGACCCTAAGAACATTCCTGTCACAATTGCATGCACTCTCATATTTTTCCAAGCCAGCTGTTATTGTGGCTTGTAGTGTTCACAGCTAGGTAAGACTGTTAGTAATCTTTCTCTGCAAACAGCCATGTTAAGCATGCTTTAACACAATGAAAACTAGTTATGAGGGAGGAAGCTTCCACGTTAGTACCAGCTTGACTTATCAATGTCCTGGGAGTGATCCAGGTGTGTATATTTTCAACACTAGGGTCTTATCATCAAGTTATCTCAGGAAACCCAGAGTAATGGCAATAACCTTACTGTTTTAGTAATCGATGGGATTCCCTCTGATCAAAAACTGAGGGGAGGTGTGAAGACCATTCTTGGTTGTCAACTTGGCTACATTTGAAATTAACTAAAATATATTTAGGCTGTGCACACCTGTGAGGAACTTCTTCTTAATTGAATCACATGAATCAGGAAGACCCACTCTTAACCTAGATCACTGAGGTGGGAAGATCCACCTTCAATATGTGCCACACATTCTGCTGGCAGCCTGTATAAAGGGCATGGAAGAACAAAGCTCTGTCTGTCTGCTTGTTCTTGCACTCTCTAGCAAGCCCTTCACTGGTATTAAAGCTCACTTCTTTGGGAGTTCAGAAGGTATCCCATACATTTATCAACTTATATCTACTGGGAAGAATATTATTCTCAGTGAAAAATAATTAAATTTAAATGTGTGTGTGTAAAATGCTTTCATATGACTTTTCCAAGCATCTTTAGACAAATAGCATCATATGTTGCTTCTCATATATGAATTCTGGCATCTAAACTTTGGATTTTATTGCTGCTATTGCTTTTTATTTTGTCTCTCTTAAGATCCATCTTGACCACAGAATCACACAGACTGTCTTTTTGCTTAATTTAACTTCTACGGATGTTCATATAATAAGAAGCTTTGAAAGATAATGTTTGGTAGTCATTCTTGATACTCAGTAAAATATACATAATCATGTTTGCAAAAACATTCAAGTCCCCTAATCTCAACATTTTTCTGAAGTCTAATTATGTAGACAAATATATCCCATGAACTCACAATTTGAAAGTCTGGTTGACATTCTCAGATAAGACCTAAAGAAGGCTCTATGCCTTAGTCCATTTGGGAAGGTGTAACAGATTAGAGATAATTTATGAATAACAGACATTTCTTACAGTTTTGGAAGCTGTAATCTGAAGTCAAGGTGCCAGTGGATTCTGTTTCTGGTGAGGTCCTGCTCTGTTCCTAACAGTATACTTGATTTCTGCATCCTCACATGATTTACAAATGATAATCAGTTCTCCTCAAGCAGTTTTACAGGAGCATTAAGTTTATACTTATTAAAAGTGAAGCTCAGGACCCAATCATGAAGCTCAGGACCCAATCACTTCTCAAACGCCCTTCTTCTGAAATGCTGTCCATTCCAAGGCCATGTTTCTGTTTCAGTAGAGAAAATGTCTGGACACAAATATTCCCATCCTTGTACCATCCCACCTGGACTTCTTTATTTGCTTTTTAATCCTATTTGCCACTCTTTATATGCACCAGCCCCTTGAAATAATTTTTAAAGATGAAGATAAGAGCATTTCTTTTTGTAGTGGTAATGAAATCCTATACTCTGACAAAATAGGTCGAAAATAGTTAAATGAATCTGGGATCAGAATCATGAAGGTGATTGAAAATGAGATGTAAGGGGACAGAGAATCTCTTACTTTGTAATGAAAATGGTTTCAGAAAAAAACAAGGTAATTGCTGCTCCCACTTCCCTTTCAAACAAGCTTCTGGGTGTGCCTGGGCTGGAATAATAGTTCTCATCTAGTATATAATGGTCTGGTGCAAAGAACCTCTGGGCATTACTGAAGACTGTCTGACCTTGGGGAAATTATTGTTAGAGTCTATGTCTCCTCACCTATAAAAACAGGGCAATTTAATTTAAATCATTTTTCTTTCTAAAGAACCAGTATGAACAAGGACTAGAGAAGACAGCAGCACAAGCTCGATAGAATAACCACTGCATCTATCAGTGGGTTCCTACTGGATCCCTCTTTGTTTTTCAACTACAAATCCTCACAAGCGGCACATTTTGACGTAAAATCTCATTGGCACAGAACCTTATATGTCACCATAAAATGTCCTGTGGTAGAGCTATAATTCTCCACTTGACTCCTGAGAAACCAACACAAAGCACCTGTGAATTAATAGAACATTCCCTTGATGAACCAAAGTCTTGTCTAAAATTTAGCAAATGTATATAACTCATGATAAAAAGAAAAGAACTTGTCATTCAATGAAGTTTGAACAAGTATCTATGGAAAGGATAAATAGGTGATAATACATGTGTGCCTGCAATTCTAGGATGTTAATATTAAATATGGTTTATTTTATTAGGTTTTATCAAAAATGCATTTTCTAATCTCTATGTTGGAACTCTGTTTCAATTAATAGTGATCATAGTTTGGTGTGACACATTGGCTTCCACAGTATAAATGGGTAGGTGTGCTTGCCAGTTTAAGTAGCAGTTTCAAATCCAAGGTATTTATATACCAGATACTAAATGTAATTTGTGCTTCAGGATGCTATTTCTGTGACTTCTAGTTCTGACAGGAGGATGTGTTGGTCTTTCATCAAGTAGGCAGAAATCCAAGACTAAACTCTGAAATGATATTTATGTCTCCTTAAATTTGATATAATGTGCCCCTCTCTGTTCCCATGGTGAATATTTTATGGTGAAGGGCAAATGCTTGCAATAACAAGAAAGTACACAAATGCCTTCCAAAAGTAGGTTTAAGAGCTTCTTTGTTCATCTCTGACAAAGTAGAGATCCCATGGTGATTCACTATATGCATGTGGTGTAGAGCTAAAGGCAACAATACCCCAGCCCATGACTCCAAAATTAATGGAAGCAAACTAGAAAAATCTATTGTAAACACGTAAAATGCAATTGATTCTGGTGCGGGAGAATTGTCTGTATTCTGTCAATCATGTATTTTAATAAAATG
>LOJH01063788.1:0-10680 GCA_001685095.1 Ellobius talpinus
AAACACTGATGACAACTTATGCTGGAAAGGTTGTGGGGTAAAGGGAACACTTCTTTATTGCTGGTGGGAATGTAAGCTGGTACAGTACCTTTGGATGTCAGTGTGGCAATTTCTCAGAAAATTAGGAAACAACTTTTCTTAAGACCCAGTAATACCTCTTTTGGGTATATATCTAAAGGATGCTCAATCATGCACATGGACATGTGCTCAACTATGTTCATAGCAGCATTGTTTGTCATAGCCAGAACCTGACAGCACAACATAGAAAAAGAAAACAAAAAAACAAAACTCTGTGTTTTTACAGTTCATGCTAAAAATGTATGTAAATAAAGCAGGATGAATATATTTCTATATCACTAAATTAAACATGTGAAAGATTATTTCCTACATTCTAATATCAAATGATTATAAAATGTGACTTCCTAATGTATCACCAGTAAATACTCAATAAAAAGTAATAGTGTGACCATCTGGAAAAGTATTTGGAGCTGAATCAAAGGTTTTGGATATGTGCTTACATGTCATGTGTCTGCCTATACATGAGATAGTAGTAGAGAGCGCATCATGTCCAAAGGTAGCCTATTGACCAACCCTTGTCCAATCAAAGTAATTTTTTTTCCTTAATATTTATACTAAAGTTTGTTTTAAGAAGAAGGCCAAATACATTCATTTCATTTGGCTTCTTAAATATTTTTGTTTTTATATATAATTGTGCAAATATTTGTCTATAAGATTTAGGGGGAATATTGAACTTCTGATACTAATTACCTTGGAATAAAAGAAGTTAAGTAAAACAAGAGTGCTTTTGGAGCTGAGCTTGTTCAGTGATTTAACATGATTGAAGAAATTTGTCCCTTATAGGAGGCAGAACTAAAAAAAAGTGTTTGAAGTTATCTGAGCTTAAGTATTGAGACAGAAAAGATACTAAGAATTCTATTGTGGAAAATCTGCTGTACACAGAAGTAGCTTTTCAAAGCACTTCAGTGAAAAGAAGTTTCTCAGTCAAATTCAGGAAGTCTATTCTTCTCAAAGCAACCAGACAAAATTAAGGTCATGCTCTATAGAGTCAGTCTATGTCTGGTCTGATTGGAGCCACCTAGACTTGCTGTAGAGAATGGGCCTCACTTGCTGATTTTTGAAGATGAGAATAAAAGACAGCTGTTCAAGGATCTTTATTTCTATTGGCGACTTTCATTCTTAGTAAATGTGTCTTTCAGAAGAAGTCCCACTTTAATGTGATATAATGTGGAAAGTTATCATTTGTAGAAGAGAAGGTGAAGTTTTTTTTTTTTTAATTCTTACCTACATTCAAGCAGGAAGAGCCTTCCTCAGCCAAATCATCAATCTCCGCAAGTGAAACTTTGAATGTCAAGTTTTCAAGTTCACAGTCATGGGGTTTCTCTACTGTAGTGATGTTATCATTTTGTTACCTGCTCTTCATATCCCCATGGTCTCTTGTTATGTGATAATGTAGACTTTCATCTTTATTCATGAAACAAAGGATTGTCATCTGAAATTAAAGTAGTAAAAGGTAAAATTGACCTATGTTTAGACTGAGGAGTCTAAATATCTTCACTATTGATATTTTATGACAAAATCAAAAATGTTTAATTTCATATCTCTTTAGTCACTGACACCTACAAGATACATGTCGAAGTCCCGTGTCATTTTGAAAGTATAAAATTATAGTAATTACAGAATTATTATTTTATTGCAATTTGAATTAAATAGGAGTCTATTTATGTCTTGGCAATTAAAATTACTCTGGAATTCCAATCCTTGTATAGCATAGGCACAAATCTCTGTACCTTGTAGGTTATTTTATTGACATTTAATTTTGAAGTTATGCAGTTCTTCTCTTAAATCAAATTCTCCTATATTACCCAACACTCCTTCGTTATTGGGGTTCCTTTGACATTTCATATTCACTAGCTGCTAGACACACACCCAAGCAACTGCTAATACCCATAGGTGGATTCTACTCTAAGGAAACTGTGGTATTCGTCCATCTGGTTCTTCTGAAAATATTACCCTGTGTTCTAAATAATTCTTTTTCATTAAATCATTTTAGTATCTCTCTCATATATATATTTATATTTATGTATATAAATACACATATACATATACATACACATACACATACACATACACATACACATATACATATACATATATATAATATATTATTACTCTTGGTGAGATATAATCAAATTTCTATGCACCCAATGAGCTAGGAAACTAATAATTTTACAAGGATACCACCTAAAGCCAAAGCCAACTAAATGAACCAAGGAGTTCTATTTGGCTTACTTATATAAGTATGGGTAATGGATTATTTAAAGAATGACTCAAAGACAGATAAAAGTTGACCCTTTCACAGGTGAAAGCTCAAGAAACCTTAAAAAGAGGCCACACTGCAGAACTTCAGGCAGCTCAATAGACAGTGTTCTTTCCTAGCAACTCAGCTGGTCTGAGTCTCTTCAAGGCAGCTCGGCTGACCTCTGCCCCTTCTAGGTAGCTCTGCTCCTCTTTCTCTCCCAGGGAGTTCATCTTCTCTGAGAATCTTCCAAGCAGCATGGCCAGTATATACTTGCTCTCAATTGTATTTCTTACTGCTAACCTACAATTAAGGAGGTAAGGATTGAGTGAATCTTGTCTTTTTCAAAGATTTCTGGAAGGCTCTGAGTTGTCCACAACCTGAGCTTAAGAAGTTTCCTTGCAGTACAAAATGTTTTATCTCCATTTAGAGCATCCTGGATCTTCAATTAGAATCAATCAAAGGTGAAATGATTTGTCTCAGAGGAAATTTAGATATAACACAATTGCAAGCAATTTCAGATGCTCTTAGAACCCATAAGACAGCACAGGATACCAAGGAGCTGGAGCTACAGTCCATCTCAAGTCCTCTTTATGAGCAGTACCTGGTCTTAAATTCTAAGTTCTTTTCTGCTTTGCCAACCATACAGTTTGAGACCCGTGACTTTAAATTCCTTACTTCTTCAGATTCTGGTTGAGTATTTATCATAATGTGTTATACGAATTCAGTGAGTATTAATTACTTAATGACTGAACTATAACATAGAGATTGATAGCAAAGATATTGTGCTCTCGAGTGATTTTTTTTAATAACAGTGATATTCTCCTCTAAACTATCTCAAATATCATTGAATTCTTTAATACTAGTTGATAATATATTTATATCATATTTGATTAAGAACTCAAACATCCTTAAATATGTTTTCACTAGCCATTGCTGATTCAGTGATTTTCTAGTTAAAATAATGCCACAAGAATTGCCTTCTCAGAGTTGTTTTAGGAAACAATGTAGAATAAGTGTTAGAAAAATAGCAGTGCCATTCATGTGTCATTTCAACTTTTCATTAATTCAACAGCTTGATGCCCATCAGGGAAAGTTTTAGGTCCTGGAGATAAAGTATTAGATAAACGAAAATATTCCTACATTCTCAGAACTTCTGTATCACAGAAAGACAAAGAAATATGTTATAATTAAACATATTGTAGTTTTTGTGAATTTGTTGCTTCTGCCTGTTGTGTGATCCCTGTTTGCCGCATATCAGCGTATGAGAAGATGCAGAGGCAACAGCACAGACTCCGTGAGAGTCCAATGCATAAGCTCTTTATTGTAGAATGGTCAGGGCTTTTTATGGGGTTAGGGAAATTAAGCTATAACATGAACATTTTTGGTTGGTCCTTTTGAAACTGGTGGTCACTGCTGGTGTGTTTTGATTGACTAGAGGCATGTATCATTACTTATCATGGTTTTGGTCTCCTGACAGGTTGTCTTGGCCAATTTTGCTTACTCATTTTGAGTTTGCATGCACTTGCTTATGCTAACATTATTGCCATGAATCACCATATGACATGTAAAGGCATGGTATACAAAAATGATTCACTTCCTTATTTAGAGGTATTAGAGTAGACAATCTCACTGATAGAAGTCATAAGAGGTACTGAAAGAGTAATAATGGGGTTTATTTGAAAATATCATAATGCATATAATAAATTTTAGTCTAAGCTAAACCATTCCTTTGCATTCCATTCTTCTACTATCCGACCCATACAATTTTCCACCCAACATGTGTGCTATTATTTAAAAAGAAGTATGTGCAAATGTTCTGATGTTCTATATGTTCAAATGTTCTATATGTTCTAATGTATAGGGCAGTATACTGGAGCATTGGTAACCTTTTCTGCAAGAGTCACTGAGAAGAATAATTATGCTATTCATGGCCACAAAGCTACAGAGAAACCCTACCTTGAAAAACCAAAAAAATGTAAAAATTTTGTTTCAATACTGTGAATAACCTGTAGTAAAGTCATTGTGTATTTGCATATTAAATTCCATCAGGCACATTTTAATTTTGTTTATTACTAACTCACATTTTTCTCATCTTGTTACAAAGAGCATATTGAGTACATATTAACCTTCATTATCTGCAACATGTGATGTCTGTAAGAAAATGGAAATCTTTTTAATTTTTTGTTTTCTTATATCTACCAAGACACCTATTGATACAAAAAGGCATGCACAAAGTGAGTGGTTAATCCTCATTCACTTAATATGCACAATTTGCATAATTAACTGTGGCTTAAAACACATAATAATTGTTTCATCATTTCCTTCATACCATTGTCTCTGAGAGCACCCGCTGATCTTAACAAGCCTAGGAAATCATGGCATTGTGCCCTCTGCGTGGATCTGCATCACCCAGCCCATTACTGGCCTACTATCTCCACCACATAAATAATGCTATTTACACACAGAAGAGTCTTGTATCGAGTACTAATAATTCTACACAGAAAACCTGTAGGGTGACAGTGGCACAGGGCACTGCCCAGGTGTCCACTTTGAGTTAGAAAATGGATGACAGTACAATTTTCAAATGAATTGCTCAGTTTTATGACATAGTTAATAGAGACAACTGTGTATACAAGCCAAATTGTTTATACTATTTTAGCCTAATCCAAACATTTCCATGTGAGATAGGTAACATTTTCCAGAAGAAACAAACTTCAAGATTCTTAAGGTCAAATATAACTATAGCTTATCAGTATAGGTAGACATACACACATGGAGAATGCAGTAAACTGAAGAACAGCAGTCATGATAAGAAAATCTTACTGCACTTTGCTAGGTAGCAAGTCCTGTTCTAATTGATTTACAGAAACAAGCAAGCTCACCTATTCCTATTAGTAGACTGGAGAGAGATATCATTATCATGCTGTTTCATAGGCAAGGAAATGAAGAACAAAGAACTTATTATAGCTTCAAGTAATAAGACTGATAAGTCTGACTCTTGAATTGATAATATAAAATATACCACTAACATATCCTCGTACCAATGTCCATGAACTTTCTACATAAAAACAGGATATTACTGGTCTTGAAGATATTATGTTTCACTCTCCTGAAATTATCAATACAAGTAATCATCAATATATCAATTGCTTTATGTTAGTATTTTATAAATCACTGTCTTGCTATTTAAAAAGTATGGAAAGTTGACTTTTCATAAGTACAGCTATTCATATGCTAATATACATATGTATATATTTATTTTAGCCTTTACTTTACATGTATCTTTTTGCAAATATATGAACTCTATAAAGTGGGGAATCATTTTTTACCCTTTAAATAACTATGTTGTTCCTAGGGCACTAAGCATATTACCTAGAGTGTACAAAGGTTACTGCCTGAAATATCATAGCTGCAGTGAGTGCACGCATCCACTACAAGAAGATTCACAGAGTGATTGGGCAGATGCTATTCATAGTTCTGTCATCCTTCTCAGATAATTAGAAAAGTCATTATACTTGGTCGCATTGCCTTCCTGTGCTTTCAACAGCAGTTGCTATTGCTGAGAGAGAGAAAAAAATACCCCGAGGTAAAACTCATAACAATAAGCAAGCAACAAATGTCAGTATCTAACAGCAGGAGTAGGTATATCTCTGTGTCTTTTGTCTGCTCTTGGGACTGTTTGGAGATCCACAAAACACCAAGCTAACAGGCATAACATATATTCAGAGGACCAAGTACAGACCAATACAGGCCTCATATTTGCTGCTTCAGATTCTGTGAACCCATGTGAGCCCCTCTTACTTGATTCAATTGACCATGTTCTCCAAGTGTGCTCCAACTCCCATGTCTCCTGTAGTCTTTCCTCCTCCTATTCTGAGGGGTTCCCTGATCCAATGGGAGGGACCTGATGGAGATGAATTTAGACTCTCTCTGGCAAAATGTCTGGCTGTAATCTGCTGCATCTTCTCATATCTGCTGCCGATTGGACAAGGCATCCACCTGAGAATAGGAGGATATAATTAGGAATCATTTATTTGATTTTTTTTCCAGCTGTGTTTAATTCTATCGTAGATGTCTGGGCTCTCCAGTCTCCAGTTCCTGGCTAGCCGTGCATCTAGCAAGTGTAAGACATGGGATCACTCTCCTGACAATGGCCTCAGCTTAAACCAAATGTTGGTCGACCACTCCTACAAGTTCTGTGCCAGCATCGCTCCCAACTTCTTACAGGCTGCACAAATTGTAGGACCAGGATTCTGTGGCTGGTTTGGTGTTCAGGTTACTCTTTCTGTAACCTACAGAGTACCTTCTCATGACAAGGAGTCTAGACCGTAGAGGAGAAAGACCTTTGCAAGCGCCAAGCCAAACTTTCTACATTCAATGATCTATATTAATGTGGTCCTCAGCAATGGAGCTCTACTGTCAATTTTTTTTGGTATCTCTAAGGAAAACCTTTGGCCAACAACTCAAGGAAATGCAACCCAGTTCCACCGCTGGTAACCAAGCTACAAAAGAAGATCAATTTAGATTCCACAGACTCCATTACTAGGAGTCCTCACTAGAAAAACCCTCATAGATCTCAGAAAGTTTCCAAAGCACTAGGTTTCTACACCATCCCTCCAATGCTCACCAATTCCAGCTGTCTCTCCCTGTACGATATCACTCTACTCCTATCCCCTACATATGATCCTTCTCACTCTAAACCCTATTAGTCACCAATCCACTCATAAAATTAATGTATTTCTGTTTCCCAGGGAGATCCATGCCATATCTTCTAAAGTCCTCCTCTGAACTTAAATTTTCTGGGTCTATGAATTTAAATAACAGCTAATATTCACTTATGAGTAAATACATACTGTATTTGTCTTTCTGGGTCTAGAGTTCCTTACTCAGTATGTTTTTTCTATATTTATGTGTCTATATTTATGATTTAAACTTATTTCCATATTTTTGTGTCTATCCTTATGATTTCTATACATGAAGATATGTCCATTATACTCTACATTATTGGGTTTCTTTTACCTATCCATGTACCTGTTCTTCTCATTCAACAAATATTTTCATTCTTGAATATCCTGTTCTAATTATATTCTTTTTTTTGAAGGAGATACTCTTGGTCCTCAGTGTAACATGAAAGTAACAGTCACTTCAAATCAGACTAGATTAAAGATTAAACGGTTCTACTGTGGTAACAAATCAAACCTGTGGCTACACATAGGTTTCAGAAATAGCTGGCTGTATGGCTTTCTGAAAATCTACACAAGAGCTCTGTGTTCTCTTTTAGGGAACAACACTAAGCTGAATTCTTTAGTTTATTTTCTTGCAAGGTAAGGTAGACTGCTTTTGGATGTTTTTCAGATCATATAAATATGTGTGAGAAAAAGAGCCTTTGAAGCTTGCAGCAATTGACGAAATCAAATTCTCTGTTTTCATTAACTTGTATAAATCCAGCTCATGTGACAGCTATGGGACCTGTGCGTTCTGACAAGTGACCACAATTTTGTATGTTTGATTGACTGGGATTTAAGAAGCCTCTTTCTGGAGCTTTCAAATAGTTTAACTTGCTCTCTGACTAGTGCTTACAGGTGGTGGTCAATAGATGGATTAAAACAAAAAAGAGGCTAATTTTAGATGAGGTAAGTGAATTTGTACAGACAAGCTATCAAAAAATTTCAAGTGACTTATAATAGACCTTTTAATGCATCATTGATCTTGGAATATATTATACCACTTCGTAATATCCATCCCTACTAAATCTCAAAAGTTAATGTATACTCTGCTATATCTCCAGAAACAAATAGCATTTCATGGTGTACAATTAATGTGTATTTTTAAATAAACTAGGCTATTACACAATCAGCCACTAAAGAAAAGAAGTGCTGAAAGAAGAAAAAATGTTAAATGATTATTCTCTTTCACTGTGATTTTATTTGTATGCTTGAATTTACAAATATTAAAAATTTTATAGTAAGGATAGTCCATCTTCTTTCTTTCATTCATTCATTATAATTTCAGACAAGAATGCAATACAATATGGTCACATGTATTCTTTATTACCCCCTTCATCTCCTTCATAGTACCCCAATACATTCCCCTGCCACTTTCACATCTTTTTTCTTGTTTTATAAAAGACTTTAATACTTCCAGATAGTGCTGCTCATGGGTATGGTGTCAAAAATTTTAGCATGGAAATCTTACCAATGATTGAACACTAATAATACAAAAAAAAGAAAGAAAAAACCCAGGAAGGAAGGAAGCAAGGAAGGAAGGAACGAGATAATAGTAGAGAAGAAAGAAAGAGTTCATTTTTTTTTTTTACAGAAATGATCAGTTGCCAATAATCCCACATTTTTGTGTGAGGCCTGGAGTTCATCTACCTCATTTATACTATTTTGTCTATTTTGAGCTTATGTAGATACAATGATGGTAACCACAATTGTTATGAGCTTATAAGTTCAATGTCCATTTTATTTAGTATTCAAAGCACCCTTCCCATTCTTCAGTATCTTATGTTTTGCCTCATTTTCCAAGAATTTGTATTGTGTATGTTATGAAAATTGGTCTATGTCAATAAGTAATGATGATGTATATATACTTGCAATGAATAAAAAATTTCACATTCAATTAATAATTTATGCACTAAGAAATCTTTCCTCAATTCTACAATCAATATAAAACTTTTCTTGTGTGCAATCAAATTTACCTGTTTTTCCTGAGTCTTTTAGATGTGCTAAGGCCTTCAATACAATAAAAAAAAAAACAAAAAAAACAGGAAAGAGTTAATGCAACTAAAAAGACATACTATAGATTCTGATCCTGGATATTTAGGATGTGTTATATCCCACCAAGGAAAATACTAAAACATAAAAAGGAATAAATTATGGTGTTATTTAATTAAATGGGAAGCTCAATGCGCTCTGGAGGCAATTTATTCCAATAACTGGAGCATCCTATCTTTTCAGTGCATTGTAATGAATATGAATCAAGAAATCCTCTCCTAGAAGAAAAACATTTACCAATCACTTATAAACTATACCTGAGGGCCCCATTAGATTAATGCTTACTAGAATGCTGCCTTACCTTAGCGAACTTGTTTAAACCATCACTACCACATTCAGCATCACCAAAGCTTCTGAGTACAGCTCCTTTCCCATTCCCAGGTCTATCTGTTTCTTTTTCAATTTTCCCTCAGGACATCACCTAGAAGTCATCTGGCTTTAGGGCACTTCCAGAACAGACTCCTCATCCTAAAAATCTTCAGGTACAGCATTCTGTAAAGTAGCTATAACTTCTCCAAAACTACCATTTTGATACTTGAATTTTCCTTATATGTTAATCTATTCCATATTGCTTAAACTGGAATATTGTGGATTATTTCCATTATTTCCTCTCTCTAACCTCTGACTTCATCTCTCTAGAAACTTTATGCAAAATCATATAATGTTTCTATAAAATATTTTTTAAATATTTGCTTCCCACTGCTATCCTACCATTTTTTATGGGTACATTGATCTTTCGGGTGAATTGCTACCATATAACTTTACCTGTTACTGTTCTATTCTCAAAACAAAAAATTTTCCAAAGCTGTTAAAAGCTGAATAGCTTAATCACATCTTTAAGAATATAAATCAGCAGCATGCATTCACGCATAAATTCTTGCATTTTGTAATTTTTTTATTACCCACAAGCAAAATCAATTTAGAACACTCATGTATTCAAAATACTTTATTTTCTGGTCATTGTTGCTAGTAGCAAGTCTACTTTTGTTAATTATTTGGATACAGCTATATTTCCCATTCTATATTTTAATCTGTACCCTTTAGTTCGTTCTCATGAAATTCCTGTTTAGTGAAACTTTTTGTCCCCCCAAATTCTCTGCACTCTTTTGGTTTCTATTCCACTCATAACTTTCACTCACATGTCACCAAAAAGCAATTTTATTTCTACAACTCTATAGATCTCCAAAAATCTAATTTACATCCCAACACTTTCATAAAGTTGCCTGAAATATTATCATTATCTTGGCTTTCAAAATTTACCTATCTCAGAGTGTTATTATTTGAAAATGGAACTTGTTAATTATGTACTGATGTGTATAAATGGTATTATTTCAAAATAAAAAAAATATTACTCTGTGACAATATATTTTGTTACTAAGGGTAATTATTATCAGTCATGATTATTCACAATGTATTTAATGCATTCTGTGACTGATAACACCTTGATTTTACTTTGAAGACAAAGATTTGACTAGAATATTGAAAAGGTTTGGCTCTTCATGCATTACTCAAATATTTTAAAAAGAGATACATTTTGTTGGGATTTTAATGGGGATTGCATTGAATTTATAGATTGCCTTTGGT
>LOJH01063790.1:0-15240 GCA_001685095.1 Ellobius talpinus
GGAGGAGAGGGGAGGAGAGAAAAGAAAATCTAAAGGACTCCAGATTGGAGAGGAGCATATGACAGCTGCCTGCCAGGAGAGGTCTGCTTTTTAGATGGCCCACACTATGCAAGTCACTGAATCAAAGAACGCCTGTTTAAATAAGGGCCTGTGTGCTTGATGTACAGTAAATATTAAACAGGGGCTTTCTTCAGTCAATACCACCAGTTATCTAGAGTGCAAAGTTCTTTACCTTAAAGAGTAACTAACAAGAATCTACATACATACATCACAGATGAAATAAAGCATTTGCTGAATTAGCAGCATTCCACTTAAAACATGTGACCACATTTTCCAAGTACATATACATTATAACTGTATCCTAATCAGTTTGAATACAATTGTTTCAACTTTCCATCATCAGTGTTGCTTGGAAGATGTGTATTAACTTTTGCTGCTCTGTCCTGTGAAGCAACAATCCAACTGTTCATCTTAAGAACTGCTCTCACTGTGACACCTTGTCAGAGCACATTTTCTGGAGTGTGAGATGTAAATCCATGCCCTCGATCGCCCTCACAGTCACACATTCAATTATTTTACTAGTCCTGCTGAGACACCGAAAGCAACAAATGGCAAACACAGCACTAGATCAAGGCCAGCATCTCCCCAACGAGGCCAAAGGAACAAGTCGGAACAAGTCCAATGGGTGCACATCTTAGAGGGACCAGGAGAAATCCAACAGGACAAACAAAATCCATGTGTGCAAAAAAACCTAAGGAGAAAACGAAATGAGTAGGAAGCCTTCCCCGGGTACAGGAAGCCTGTCCTGGACCCACTGACAGAACAGATAATCAGTTTTGAAACTCAGGACCCACAAGCAGCAAAACAGCACAGCTCAGCAACGATCCAGCTTCAGGTCACAACACTAACACTATTATACTTCCTTATATACTCCCCACTCAGGAGATTGCCCTTCAGAACTTCTAGAACACCAAGGAGATAATGCTGGAACATCCTGACACAGTTTGCAAGTCTACAGAATAGAAATAATTTATACTTGGAGCTTGTATGAGCAACATCCACATCAAAGGATAAGGCCTGACCATCTCAACAATGGCCATACACCTCAACAGCTCTGCCAAGGGCTCCCAATGATAGATGGTAAAAAAGAGGAACACAGTAAGAATGTGGCCTGCAAACAGCTCTCCACTCCCCCTCATAAATCACCATATGATCTTTTATACTGCTGGGAAAACATAGTTATATTGAAACTTAAAACTCCTAAACTAATAAAACCAACATTATGTTAACACATTCTCTCCTGCCTCACCTCCCTTGAAACTTCAGGGGATCCACACTCACTGCCTTTGCCAAACCCTTTCTGCAGCCCTGCCATCAGCTGCTAACAGGAAAATCTACGCTAACACACTACTTCTTTACACTTCAGCCCTGAGTATGGTGGCCAGTACTTCCCAAAGGTCCAAACAAAGACCTTGTTGTCGAGAGTGAGAGGCAGTGCCTATGCTGGCTTTGTTGGTTCCTCTCAGAATGTGCTGCAGACACCAGGGATATGCCTGAGAACATAGTCAGTCCTTGCTTCTTTTCCTCGGGGTAGGGATATAAGCGAGGTCTCCACACAAGCTCAGGAGCACCTCCTCCACATCAAGTTCTGTTCAAGGTTAAGGGCATGCAATGGAGGGTAAAACAGTACTGCTCTAGTTAGGGAAGAATGCTAAAATGCACCAAAATGGTAAAGGAAAAGCTACCCTTGGGGGCAGGTGGAGGATGGAAGGCAGGGTAACCAATTCCTCAATGCCTCAGAGCAAACTCCAGTAAAGGACCATCACTGGTCTTCCTGTCACTTTGTTTTATGTACTTACCTAAAGCCATTCCAGGCTCCTCTTTACATCTAATAGCAAATCTCAAATTATTGACAGGATCCAAAAGCCCGTAGGACAATCGAGCAAATCTTCCAAATTCTGAGGCACTAACCCAAATACATACTCAGTGAGAATACCAAGCAAATGCTCATCATTCAAAATTTCATTCATGTACAATTTTCTGGAAATGTAGTCTACAAGGCTCTTGCTCATCTTGCTTATTTCTTAACTTGGTTTTTAATAAGCATCAGGAGCTAAGGATATAACTCAGCAGTGAGAGCAGACCCAGCATGTGTGAGGCCTTGGATTCAGCCCTAGTGTGACTGAAAAATCAACCTATCATCAGGTTGCTTCAACACTACCAAGGAAACCTGTCCTCCCTGCTTCCTGCTATGGGCAGCAACTTTCCCATGGCGGCCCTATTTGCTTCTTATTTTCCACTGACCCACACATTCTGTGAGATCATTTGGAGAAACACTATGTTCCCAGATCTTAGAATGATGCCTCATATACAGGAGGGCTCAAGGAAAAAGTCAAACCAAAACAAAGTTCAAGATGTTTGCCTCCAAATGCCACTCAAATTTTAGAGAGCACCCAAAGACAGCTCAGTTTCCAAGAGGAGAAGTCAATTCTGTGAAAGTGTCCATTGTAATGAAGGTGTCATTGGGAAACAGAAGCAAGACTGACTGCTAAGAACCAATTAGTAACTGATACCTCCTTTCCAACAGTCAGAAATACACCAATAAGTAGATTTTGTTTCCTTTAAGTTTTAAACATAGATGTTCTACCCACTCAAAGGGAGATTAGATTCAGAGGAGTAAGCAGGGGGTTTAATACTAGCAGTAACTAAACTACAAAAAATGAGATATTAAAAATAATAAGTTATAGAAGCTAATTCCTCTGTATTAGCAATAAACACCTCCACTCCTATTGAGCCATGAAAATGTTCCCTATAAGATGCATAAGTTATCACTGGGTAGCTAATACTGATGGCCACCTTTTTAAGGAAACTACTTTTTACAGATTTGATATTTAGCTTATGAATAAAAAGCGGTTATTGCAAGCAAGTACTTAGTGTCTAAATAGACACACCACGGGGGCTGGAGAGATGGCTCAGTGGTTGAGAGCATTGCCTGCTCTTCCGAAGGTCCTGGGTTCGTTTCTCAGCAACCACATGGTGGCTCAAGGCCATCTGTGGTGAGGTCTGGCGCCCTCTTCTGGCCTTCAGGCATGCACGCAGACAGAATATTGTATACATAAATAAATAAATATTAAAAAAGGGAAAAAAATAAATAGATACACAACAAATAAGAAAATTGCAGACACCTTCACCCTTGTTTCAGACAATGTCACTGTATAACAAGTCAACTGTAGTTAGTACAGCATGGTGATTTTGAAGTTATCCTAAGGACAAAGTTATATAATCCAAAAATATTCAAAGTAGCCATATGTCAGACATAGACCAATTACTGTAACATGAACAATATTTCCTCTTACAAATAAAATGCACTTAAAACCACCCCATATTTTTTCTTTTCAAAAGATACTTGTTTTGATGTAAAGAAAATAACATTACAGATGCAGTAGAGTTGCAAAATAATATATGATTTACTGTGGCTGAAAATATCAAAAAGGCATAATGTCAAACACAAGCATTATTAAAAGATGTCAGCCTCAAGGGAATTATTCAACAAAGCTGAATGATGACACTCATTATGACTACAACAAAAACAGTACCCAGAAACTAATGCAAGTTTTTCTATATTAAAAACAAACATGGAGGGAGCACAGTGGGGAGTAGTCAGGAGCACTGCTGCTCTTGGAGAGGACCTGACTTCCATTCCCAACAGGCACGCCACAGCCTAGTGCAGCAGGAGTTTCAGGGGCTCCTTTGACCTCCACGGTACCTGCCTGCACTCACAGGCACATGCCACACAGACAATACACATATACACATAAACAAAATTTTAAAAATGTGTTTTTATTTTTTCCCATTTTGCTTTGTTTGTAAGTGTTTTGCTCCATGTATGTCTGTGCACAAACGCATGGCTGGTGCCCATGAAGGCCAGAAGAGAGTGGCACAGAGCCTTGGAAGTTGAGTTACAGTCAGTTGTAAGCCTCCATGTGAGTGCTAGGAATTGAACCTGGGACCTCAGGAAGAGCACCTAGTGCTCTTAACCACTGAAACAGATCTCCAGCCCAGTGTTTTTACATTTTTAAGTCAGTGAAAAAAAAATGCCGACTTCAGATTGTAGGTGGATTTTTTCCTCAAGTAAAATTAATTCAAATATTTGCTTTAAGCTTAGCCATTTTTTCCAATTCCACATAAAATTTAAAGCAATAATTCAAATATATCAATGCAAGAGCAAAGTATGCTTATTTATCTGATAATTAAAAAGCATTCAAGCCCAACTTTTTATACACTACATTGTATGTTAGGCACATAAACATGCAACAAATGGGGCCTGAGAGAACCATCTGTATCTATACACTTGCACAAATGTATCATGTTAAGTTACAGGACTTGGTGGCTGACTTCCAGCCTCAGGAAAGAACTTCTATTTCTCTTCTATTTCATCTCTGTGTTGATGACGCTTACACTGTCATCTAAGGAAAATTCTGACTTTTCTAAATGAACCACAAAGCATAGCTGTGCATTGACTGCATCAACATGAAACTAACCTTCAGTCTCCCTACNNNNTCTAATGACTGAGTCAACATGAAATTAACCTTCAGTCTCCCTATGTTCTCTAATACTTCCTCAGCAATCTATAAAATAGCCAATGAAATTACTACGCAAGAATCAGATTCTATTCTCTAATGAACTTAAAAAAAATGTATATGCCAGACACTGGGTCCCAAGTCCTAAGCTGGATGGCTACCATGGGGGTTCATACCGTCTCAAGTGCTCACTGCCTTTGAAAGTCTACTACAGACCTATGTAATTGAATTTATCTATTAGATCCTCAGGCCCCCAATGTGCCATATCAGCTTTCTAAGGCAATGGCTATTTTTAAACTAATGTAAGTTGGGTTCTAAATTTGACCTTCATTTAAATTATTAACTGGTGGAAAATGTCTCGCCAAATGGGCTCTTAAGCAATTGAAGTTGCTTGAGCAAAGCCTAAACAACATTGGTTTTATATACAACAGACAAAGCCTTCTCTTTGCAACTGGTATCCTCCACAAGGCAAGGAGGCAGCTGGGAAGACAGCCATCCTGCAGCAGAGGGGTCCTGGAATGCCCTTCACATCACAGACACAAGGGGCCTTTCTTCACTTGAGGGTGCTTTGGGGAAACTCATTTCCGATTGCTCAGCATAACAGAATGAAGTCATGAGTGTATCTCAGTGCTGTGCAAGGCACATGGATACTCCAAAAGAATGCCAACAAAAACTTATTTAGGTTGCCTCACAGGAAATGCTCTCTCCAGAGTATAAGTTCACAGGGCTATCCTGACCAAAACAGTCTCTCACACAATGAAGACAGTTTTCTTATGACCTCTATTCAGAGGTGAGAAGATGTGAAGAACCATGAATTTCCTATTATACATCTGTTAAGTAATTATGCCCTTCAAAGCCTTAAAAGTCCTGAGAATAACTTTTTTTTTAAATCTTATTGAAAGAGACCCAAAGAGACTGGTTCTCCCTATGCAGCCCAGACTGAGAATTCCCTGCTTTACCCATCAAATGCTAGGATTACAGACCTGTATCAACCGTTTCATCAAGCTCTTTTTCCAATAGTACAAGTATACTGACTCCAATATACAAGTTGGCAAAGTCCCTACAGAACAGAGGTGAGAAAAGAAAAACACATCTCTAAAAAAATCCATAAATACAGAAGATAAATTATACATTGACTCCTAGAAACCAAAATAACAGTAACTCATTAAAACTATTTAGATAAATTTGACCAGTCAGTGATGAAAACAAAAAAATATCAGAACTATGTGTGCACATAAAAAAGTCCATTGTCTCTCAACCTGTAAGTCTGACCTAATCTATGGATTTAAAGATATGCTAATATGATTCAGAGGACAGAGCAATTCCAGCTATTTTGTTTTTCAGGTACCTAAAAGAGCACCCTGATTTCAAGACTCAAAAACCATGGAGTGCCAAATGTAGTGGCACACACATGTAATCCCAGCACAGAAGAGGCTGAAACAGGAAGAGCTTAGGATTCAAACCAACCTGAGCTACAAGGAAATCCCATGTCATAAGGAGAGGGCTGAAAATGTAGCTAATTGGTGAACACTTACAGTTTGACTCCCAGCAGTGCAAAATCAAAGGCAAAACCCTTAGACCATAACACAGCATCGGCACCAAATGCCTGGACTCCACCGTGACTAGTTTGCTCACTCATTGCACACTCATTCACGTAGTCATCCACCAACGTTTAGTGACCAGAGTGTCTGAGGCTACTTACTGTTTACCCAGTAGCCACGCTCCACTTCCTTTAGTTGCCAAGTGAACTATCAGCTGGTCTATAGGAAGCAAGGCACGTGACTTTGTAACAACCTGTTCGAGCTTTCCTTGAAGCTACATGAGTCAACACTTAACTCTGGCTGGTAAAAACAAGCTGTCTTAGGAAAGATGGCATAAAGGGAACAACTGCTCAGGGTCCATCCTTTGCTTCTTCCACCTTGGAATATACAAATGCTATGGTAGCCTACACCACACAATCCCCTAATGCTGATGTCAACATGAAAAGCAGCCTGGAGCCTGCGCACTATGCCTGCTGTAAGACCTCAGCACTGCCTCCCAAGGGGTCTTACAGCCATACCTACTGTTCAGAGAGAACAGGCTTAAGGATCAGCGCGTACCTGCCGGAAAGGAAATGTAATGTTTTTAAGAAGGACACAAGGCCTAACGACCTCCTCTGCCCTAACTCTTGATCAATCACTTCAACACTTAAACGCTGAGGATGGGGTGTGCATGGGTATCCCCACCCCGATTCTGGGAAAACGTAAGGCAGAGCCTACTCCTTTCTACTTTGCAGCTCCAGAACACAGAAGCCAGCAAGAATCAAGTATTCGATGAACAACCTGGAGCAGTCTCCCAGTCAAAGATGAAGGCCACCACACCAAAGTGTGTGAGGCAGTATGCATGAGGTTCAGGCTCCTTCTGTGTAACAAGCACAGTGGAAAACTGACTCTTTAGATCCCAGCATCTTGTGTCCTTAAGGGCTGAGCAAGTCAAAGTGGACACTAGAAAGCCATAGTCTGTCTTTCTCCTCTCCCTGCTCATCCACTTATTCATTATACACATGCTAATTATTATACACATTATACAATGTGTATTATACACATGAGAACTGCCAAGGACCACTCTGATCAAGTGTAGCAATGCCAGGGCTGTACCAAAGCAAACAGCACTGACTTAATTACAGCACAGTGTGAAGAAAACATGCTTCCTGAGTCAAAGCAAGCATGGCCTGGAGTGCTCTCATTCACTCAGATGAACTTTCTGCTTCCTCTCTGAGATGCACTAAACAGAGGTCAGAGAACACCGTAACAGCAAGCGCCAGCCCATGGGGCCAGTGGCAAGGGAGCAACCTGGTGAAAGACAACACCACAGTGAAAGGGCTGAGGGAGGAAGAGAGAAAGCTGGAGGCCCGGCAGACTCCTCAGGTTAGGCGACAGGCAGACCTTTCCTTCCAGAAGATTTACCAGGCAGAAATTCTAGAGGCCACACAGACGACGGTGCTGATCAATGGTGCCAGAGCCTGTGCACACGTCTGCTGCAGTGCNGGGGGGGCTGCATTTACTGCAGGAGGCACAGCAGGAACACCTTTATGTGCACCTTTGCTCCCAAAGCATGACGGAACCTGTGCCACACCTCATGTCCATTTACTCTAAGTCTAGCTCACCAACACCATTTTAACCAAGTACTGATTGGTGAAAAATAAAGGTGCATTAACATTTTTTACAAAAGGACAGAAATGAGTTTGGGGGAAAACCTCCTGAAGTTAAAATGTTTTGTTTTTTTAATGCCCCTAAATCATTGGGTAAAAGGGTGCACACCTTTAATCCTGGCACTTTAGGAAGCAGAGGCAGGCAGGTCTCTGTTATTTCTAGGCCAGCCTGGTCTACACAGAGAGACTCTGTCAAAAAAAAGAAAGGGGAGTAGAATGGAAAAATAATTTAATTCCCTAAATAACATTAGTTCCCTCTAAATTTTGGAAAGATTTTTGGGCAGATTCATGGCTTAAAAATAAGTTTGTGTATGATGGCAGAGAGTCAACATTTCAAGCCTGGCTTCCCCTCTCCTTTTGTAATAGAAATAAGATTTTATTTGGGCTGGCTACATGCCCACTCAAGCACTACATTTGATCCTCTTAAGTCAGGGATGGTCAAGGAATTTCAAGTAAATGGGCAAGACATTCAGAGCGGTCCTTTCAGCCCCGGTCTTGGTCCTGGTCTTGCAGACATCCAGGCTGGAGATCCAACTGTGTCCTCACTCTAGGGATGCTGGCAGCATCCCTCTCTAGACCTGGTGGAACCACCACCCCTAAACAGTTTCCCAACAGACATTTAATTTATACAACTCAAGCCTTGTGCAAACGGATACCTGTTCCCACTCGTCACACACAAGCTTCACTGCAGGTACTGAAGAACAGTTAAAAGTGCTCAGGATGCTTGGCAAAACGTGGTTTAGAAGCAGCACTAGTGCCTAGTTCCTGATTGGGTCTTGTTCTGTCACATGTCCATTTATGAGTCTTAGCCTTTGAAATCACAGTATGCTTTAATGGTGTCTTCTGTAGGCAGGAAACAAGTGATACAGTCTGGAAGCTAGAGGGTAGGAGAGTGCCATGGATCCCTGGAGAGAGGCCAGCTAGGCAGGGCACAGGGGAAAGGATGGTTAAACATCAACAGCATGCTAACACAAGCTAGTTACACAAGGCCTCTTCCTGGTTTACAAGCCAGGCAGAGGTTAGGTAAGGGTCAAGTTGGGGGTCGAGCGTGTAAACTCGGTTGCCACTATTTTATCTCACAATCAGAGACTTAAATGCAACAGCATTCTTAGCTCCACTCCGTATCCCTGGCGTTTAATGTATTAAAAGCTATGCCTACTTTAGAGCAACTCATCTGACATAATAAGACATGGTTTTCCTTTGTTTCTGCAGAAATACCCCTGTTCTATCACTTACTCCCCCCAAGAACCAAGCATCCCAACACTGCTTATGCCCGTAGCATCATAATTCCTAGAGATCATGAGCAGAACCATACAGTCACAGACTGAAGAAAAGGAAAGTCAGAATCACTCTACTTTAACTCAATGTACAGACTTGTCTATTATGAATAAAATCCAAGTGGATGCTAACAGAAACAATTCTATTTCCACTTCTATCTTCACACACACACACACACACACACACACACCCCATTCCTCACAGTTTCCAAACTGCTGCACTCTAACAAGTCAGCCATCAAGGCCTCCTGCTGCGAGGCAAGTCCTATCACACAGGAAGAGCAAAGCAACAGGGCAGCAAAGTGTTCCGCTGAGCTGGACCACAAACCCAGATTCAAACTAAGATTCTCATCCCAGCACACCCAGACAGGGCTGTGTGCAGACTGCCCTTCCTGTCCTGCCAGCCCAAGTTCATGAAGGACAAGTGAAGAGTGTGGCCATCCCCAGCCTGCAACTGCTGGAAAATCAAAGCTAACCTACAGATGATCAAATAATTTGACAAAGAATGTGCATACTGTAGTTGTTAATTTAATGCTTATTACTAAAAAGACTGAGTATTTAACTAGTATTTGCATGTCAAAGATAATGTAAAAAGCATTAAAAAAACAAATTGATATAACCAAACAATTTCTGGGTAACAGAAGAGGTCTCCCAGCTCCTGCCATGAAATTGCGGCACCTCGAATGGCTACTTCAGCACCCAGTCTGTACTGCACTGCCAAACACTGAGGCACAAGTTTCTGTACAGGGCCTGAGGTGCCCACACAAGGATAGCACAAGTCCCTGATCTGAGAATGGGGCAGAACTCCAGAGGCACCAAGGTGACATACAATGGCTGCCCAGACTAGGAAGGTTCCTACCACAGGATTTGAGACCATGTACATGACCTATGAATTGTGAGAAGCCTTAGAAATAAACATAGCTAGACACACATTCGGAAATTCTGGCGATGATGTGGAAAATAAGTGATGGGTCAGGTTACTAACCCCGAGTCCTGGAAAGCCAAATAATGCCACAGAAGCAGAACTCCCGTCTCAGGCTCCTCCCTAGCTATTACCATTGCAATTGCTAGGCTTCTTTGACGTCCAGAGTTCTGCACAGAAGCAATCCCCCAGTAGTTATCCATGACTTCAGCAGAAACAGAATCAAACTGTCCATTTATAAATCTGCACAAAGCATAAATGCTGCAAACAAACAGTGAACTGGGAGGCATTTTCTCTAAGAACCATGGCGACTGCATCCTAAAATACCACAAAGCATGCTCCAAACCAGCTTCACACTCAAATACTTTTCATAATCAGCTGTTGTGTAAACAAAACTACTCACCAGTCTTTACACGATTCCTATCTAAAAGAAATATTTAGGCTTACGTGAAGAATATTTCAGGTTCATGTCTTCAATCCCAGCATTTGAGAGGCTGAGGCAAGAGAATAGCTGTGAGCTCAAAGCTAGTCTGGACTACATATTGATTTCAAAGTCAGTCTGGATTACTGAATAAGACCCTGTCCCAAAATTAATTATAATTAATTCTAATCGTCTTTAAATTTTGACCACTTTTAAGAGTTTTACCTCCAAACACTATGGTATGTCCTTGGCCAACAACTCTAACAGTCTTTTGTTCTGTGGACACAGTGAAAACATCTTTTCTGTGCTTAGCCAACATTGTGTTCCTCAAAGGAAAAAATACCACACAAGTTGTCTGGGATGGTTCTGTGTTGGCTGCTGCCTGGAGATTCACAAAGAAAGATTGTATAAACATGAGCCTCCAGGCACAAATATCCGCCTGCACAGGACGTTAGCACCATTCCTCAATTCCTGCAGGGTCCTACTCTCCTACAAGTATAAATCTCTGATGGCCATTAACCGGGAGAGAGGGAAAAGGGTGCAGAGGACCCATCTCTCCTCAACCCGAACAAGGATCCTCTCTATCAGACCATCTGGAGGGGCTAAGAGGTTAACCCCAGCAGGACTCTAAGTTGTTCCTATGGAAACAAGCAAATTCCTCTCTTCCTGAACCTAGTCCTATCTAAGTCTTCCTTTGGATTTGATCCCCTGGCACTGGATTAATGAGACTCACTTCAGCCAATGCCACTAAAGAGGTGCTTTTGATGATGCACCTCAAGCACACATGGGACAAACTGGCAAAACAAATGCTCTCAGGATAATAAATCCTAAAATCCTAAAACAGGCTTTCCTCCCCACCCTGGTCTGGTTCAAAATGAATAATCATTAAATCCAACACTTATCTTTCCCAGCTTTGACATACATAGTCACAATACACCTCAGCTATATTTTAATGCACAATTAATACTTAATATTTAATGTGATCTTTACAATTTCCTCTCTATCAGAATTTAACTCAATTCAATGGCAGTAGATTTTCCAGAAGGTTCTGTGTGGTTTTGATTTTTTCATGGAGGTTGTTAGTTCATTTGTTTTGCTGGGTATCAAACCCACTTGTACATGGACAGTGTCTTAGGTGGGGTCTCTATTGCTATGATAAACACCAGAACAGCAGCGACTTGGGGAGGAAAGGGTTTATTCCACTGTACACTTCTCAGGTCCCAGTCTGTCACTCAAGAAGTAAGGGTAAGAACTGAAGGAGAAGCAATGGCAGAGTGCTGCTTACTGGCTTGCTTCTCATGGTTTTCTCAGCTTTTCTTACACAACTCTGGACCACCTGCACAGGGGTGGCACCACCCACAATGGGCTGGGACCTCCCACATCAATCATTTATCAAGGAAACTCCTGAGGGGCTTTCCTATTTGTGAACCTTATGCAGTGACATCTTCTCAATTGAGAGTCCCTTTCCTATTTGTGAACCTTATGCAGTGACATCTTCTCAATTGAGAGTCCCTTTTCCCAAATGACTTGAGCTTGTGTCAAGTGACACAATCTAGCCAGCACACTAGGCCAGCATTCTACCATCAGTTATCAACTGGGGAATATTAGATTACCCAGGTAAGAGCGAAGTGTCTAGAGTAATCCCATACACTGACCTCTTTTATGTCATTTGCTCCCCACTCATCAAGCCAGCCTCAGAGGATTCTTGTCAACATGTCACGGGACAAACTATGTAAGGCACTTGGCACATGAAGGTGACTTGTGTTCCACAAATGTTCCTACAATTAGTCTTAAATAACTAAAGCACAGCAAACAACGGGAATACAACTAATTACCATGTGATATCTCTAAAGATAGTGCAGCAAGCATGGCCAGCCACCTTCCATCTGTATGTTTTACTCTCATTTTCTATCATTTAAATGCCAAGTGAGTTACTCTTAATTACCTTATATTAGGCCTTCCTAGCTATCTGTTCTTATACCCTGCTGTGACTCTATTAACATGGCCTCCTGAGATTGAATTCAAGAGACTAATGATTAACTACATAAAATTCCCTCCATACTAATTTTTAATGGCTTTCTACTGATAGGCAATAACCTAAAATAAATTGGTTAATTTCTAGACCATGGAGCTGCTTCTACTAGGAATCCACTGAACTGTATTTGTTTTTCACCAGCTGTGTGGATAATAATATTCCATGACTTTTAAAGGTCCTTAGAGAATGAGGGGCTCCTCTATACCCTCTCCTTTCTAGATCTCCCCGTGTTCTCAAATCCTCGTTTTTACCTTAGACAAAGTGGGTTAGAAAGACGACAAATCAACTTACGGCACAGAAGCAACTAAACTAAATATTTAAGTATCAGAAGCCAAGCCGCTCTTAATATGCCAAGGTTGAGAAAAGGACAGAGGATGCAGCAATCCAGACAGATTTGTGCACAAGTCAGATGAGAAGGGGCATTCACAAACGGTCTTCCAACGGCTCTCTTAAACTGGCTCTTGTTTGAACAAGAAGACAAGACTGGAATCCTACCATGGAATTCCACGAGTGGCAACGTCCTCCATGGTTCATTTCTTGTACAGTGCCAATGGACCCAGCCAAGACTATGCCTTTTTAAAATAAATAATATATATATATATAATTTATTTATTTATTTTGGTCTAAGTGAAACAACTCTGCACAGATTGCCTATTATTTCAGGATCTCTACAATTCAGCCCAAACACAACTCCAAATTTTGTATTTATAATTACACTAGGTTTTGATTCTAGGGCAAGATGAAAGAGCCACACACTCTCCATTCTCTCCTCCAGGGGCAGCCATAACCATAATATAACTCACAAGGCACCTTCTTCTTTCTCTTTTTCCCCCCTAGACATGGTTTCTCTGTTTAACAGTCCTGGCTGTCCTGGAACTCACTCTGTAGACCAGGCTGGCCTTGAATTCACAGAGGTCTGCCTGCCTGTGCCTCCTGAGAGCTGGGATTAAGCATGTGTGCCACCACTGCTTGTGAGGCAGCTTTCTGAGGGCTCTGCAAAACACTGCAATGGCTCAGCAGATACAAAGACTAAAAGTGCAGGGACCACCACAGAAGCAGGGGCCCCATTTTGCCCCGTAGACACTCAAAATTCTGACGTAAAGGCCTGACCCACACAGGAGGCCAGAGAGAGCAAACCAAACCCTCCAAGCTCTAGCTAGGGGAAGCTAAGGAGGGAATCTCCATGGACCATTTTCTTTCTTTTATTTTTCTCTCTCCCCTTCCCAGGATGAAGTACTTTCACAGTGTGGCAGGCAGTAGCAACCAGGGTTACCTACAGCTCTGAGAAACAGGAACTTTCTGACACCTCAACAGGAGCAAACCATGGTTGGCTTTCTTCCTTGTCCTCCCCCCCTTCTTTGAGCAGTCACAGGAAACAACCTGTCCCATTTTAAAACTCCATACTGGAGGCTGGGAAAGAGACCAGGGAAGCCCCTAGTCAACCGACTGTCCTTGAGATTACCAATGTAGACTGAAAAATGAACGTCCCTCCCTATAGGCTCACAGATTTGAACACTTGGCCCCCACCTGGCATCACTTCTTTGGAATGTTGTGGAACCTTGCCTCACTGGGGCAAGTGGGTAGCTGAGGAAGGTGGGCCCTGAGGTTATAGAGCCAAGGCCTACTTCCTGTTTGTGTTGTGCAGCCTGTTTCCCAAGTGAGGAGGGGAGACTCTGCAGTGCCCCAAGCCTTCTGCACCACAGGACGCTGCATCCTCTCAAAGAGCCAAGTAAACCTTTCTATCCTTACATTGCTTTACGCAGGCATTTTGTCACAGTGACAACAACAAAAGTCAGATTCAAAGGCAATTCAAGAGAAAAACTACCTTCTCAACAAACAGGGAAATAGTCCTCAGACACTGACTAAGGAAAAAGGAACCTTGATCTTATGTCAGCATTAAAACCAAAGTAAATCATTATTTATACCAAGTTGTAAGCTGTAAAACTATGAAAGTTCCTGAAGAAAATGTAAAGGCAAAATTTCATAACCTTGTAATAATAACCCAAAGAATTTTCTGGACATTTATCCCCAAAACAAGTCTTTAAAAAGGTGGGGGACAAATCATACTTCTTCAAACTTCCTCTCTCAAAAAATAAAGATACTATTAAGAATATGCAAAAATATAACTGGGTGTGACTGTACTTTTATAATATAAATATAAACATGACATTAATCCCAGCATTTGGGAGGCAGGGGTAGGTGGTTCTCTGTAAATTCAAGGTCAGCCTGATCTACAGTGAGTTCCATGACAGCCAGAGCTACATAGTGAGACCCTGTTTCAGAAAAACCAAAGCCCACCCAACCCCCTAAAAAAGCGCATGTATCTCTCTTTTCCTCAGGCTGCTGGGAAGATGGCGGACATTCAGACCGAATGTGCTCACCAAAAGCAGCCCACAATCTTTCAAAACAAGAAGCATGTTCTGCTTGGAAAAACCAGCAAGGAAAAACTCCCTCGGTACTACAAAAACATTGGTCTAGGTTTCAAGACACCTAAGGAGGCCATCGAGGGCACCTACATTGACAAGAAATGCCCGTTCACTGGCAACGTCTCCATCCGAGGTCGGTTCCTGTCCAGTGTCGTGACCAAGATGAAGATGCTGAGGACCAGTGTCATCTGCCGGGACTATCTTCATTACATCTGAAAATACAATCACTTTGAGAAACACCACAAGAACATGTCTGCCCACCTGTCCCCCTGTTTCAGGGATGTACAGATCAGCGACATTGTCACTGTGCGAGAGTGCAGGCCCCTAGGCAAGATTGTGCGTTTCAATGTGCTCAAGGTCACTAAGGCTGCTGGCACCAAGAAACAGTT
>LOJH01063791.1:0-10680 GCA_001685095.1 Ellobius talpinus
GAGGTCTACTGTCTGACATGGAGACCCATAATTAGGAGTCTTATCATGCAGATAAGCATATTTCTATTATGTTTGATATTGAATATTCTGAGGTCTTTGTTATAGCATCTTAACTTACCTTAACAAACAAGTAAGTTTACCTACCTCCAGAGATAGTATGATTAGTCAGTGCAGTAGACCTTGCAAAACACTTAGTATCATAGTTAACACAAAGTAAACAGATTGTAAACAGTATGATATCTATTGTTAGTAACTTCATCTTTTTCATTTGTTTCTCATCTGTGGTATAGCCCAATGTTTTTTTTTGGGTGTGTGCTTCATAATGACAACTCAGTCAGCAGGTAGGAGTCTACACATATGGCTGTGGTCCCATAAGATTATATTATAATGCCGTAACTGTCTTAGTTTATGGAAGCATACTTTATGAAATGACATAATAGTGGAATCACCCAATGATGTAATAGGCAGCAGAACATTTTCACATTATTAAATAGCATGACTTCTAGTTTATCCAAACTAGATTTGGGTTCATTTAAAACTCAGTGCTTAGACAGGTTCAAATAGCTATGAGAAGGTTTTCTTCATGGACTCAACAACTTCCCCTTATATAGAAAGGGAAATTAAATGAAATCATCCAGATTTTCCTTTGTTCACACAATTAAAATATCATACTTGATTAAATATGACTTTTTATATTGTTCACAAGGTAGATAAGAAACCAATATTCAAACTTGGGTTTATATGGCTAGAATGTTGGGCAATATTTTCCTATATTTCTGGTTGTCAAGACCTGAAGGGGTCCCACTACTGACATCTATGGATAGAGGCCAGTTATCTTGCTGAATTATCCACAGTGCAAACAGGACAATGCCAACAGCACATAATTTTCTAGTTTAAAATATAAATGGTGTCAATTTAAAGGCACCTTGACCTACAGGTATATAGACAGGGAGAATTTCCAATTTTCATACAGATGTTTCTGGAAAAATCAATCTGCTATTAATGTAATTCTGGTTGAGGAATTATTCTAGCTTTATTTTGTTACCTCTCCTTTTACACATTGCTTCTTACAAAGAGAAAGGTCTATCTATCTGGCCACTTGAATTTGAGTAAGACTGTCATCATTTTCCTCTCTGAGATTCCAGAGCGCAACAGAAGAGAGTAAATAAGACATAGAAGCTGGGGTATTGTCTCGGGTTCTAATTAATATTTTGTCACTTAGTAATGGAGCAGCTACTTACATGATTATTTAACACTTTGGGAATTTCTGGCTACAGCACATTTTGTTGAAAACATTTTTATATTATACAAGCATATTTTTGTTATTACTTACAATAGGATGATCAAGAGAAAATTTTCAAGTGTAAAAAATATGTTAAAATGCTGTAGGCAAAGTAGACATGAATATACATCCCAGAAACGAAGTCAAAGTTTGGTGGTAAACACTTGACTAATGAATTTGTCTGTTTATATTTTAATACTTGACTCTGTGTGTTAAACCGTGATCATACCCCGTTGGCAGTCACTGAAGATGTTCCAAGAATGATGCAAGAGTTTAATTTTAAACTGCCAATATTTACAAGGTTAGAGAACGTATACAGTGTGTACATCTATTTGAACTCACGCTGAGAAGAATTTCCAGGCATCAATTTAAAAACGTGCAGGGACAGGGCAGAGTAAAGTACAAAGTTGAAAGAGCCAGGTTACTGTTGAAACCCCTCTGTGTCCTTTCCTGCTTGATGAATAAAAAAACAGAAAGAGGAGAAGAACCCAGTCACATAGAGATGTGATTAAAATGCAGCACAAGTCTTGCTGCACAAGACTTCCTCTCTCCAGCCCCCACTCATCCTACCAGCTCCTCAAAGTGATTTTTTCCCCTGTTCAAGAAGTTCTTCCTGCTCCCCCAGCCTTTCTTTCAAACCAATACCTATTTTTCCCCTTTTATCAAATAATGACTCTCTTAGTCATCGCTGCAGGTTTCTTGGACTTGTACAACCTGCTTATGACTCAACCTGCTTTTAGCGAGTGGGCCTCTAGACACAGTCCATGATTATTAGGCAGAACTTTGAAAAATAAATTAAAAAAAAGAAGTTTTAAAATGGAGCTATAGGGTTGCATGTGTATGTGTGTGCATTCATACACACACATGCCTGTGCACACACAGAATCTGCAATCACAGAGAAATTATCCTCCCATGCTTGGATGACTATTGAAAAAAAATCAGTCAAGCAAATTAATCTTATTTCTTGTTTTTGATGGCAAGTTGTGAAATTAGTGTGTGTTCAGTTGCCAAAGGATGAAAATTAAGATGCATATCCAAGCATAAAAACACACACACATACACACACAAAGAGGGGAAGACAGAAACAGAGATAGAGAGACAGAGATAAAGACAGAGAGACAGAGAGAGATAAAGACATGCAGAGAGACAGGGACAGAGTGAGAAGACGGTGGAAATGCAGTATGGAAAGAAGGGTCCCCTTGATGTCACTCATCAGCTTGATCCTGCATTCATACTGATGTCAGGGAACACACACTTAACATAGAAAAGGCAGACAACAAGATGGTTCACATGCATCCAGACAGGTTTACAGAACATAGCACTACCCTGGGTTCCAGACTGGTAAATGTCAACCATTTTCCTAGAAATCTGACCCTCCATTTGGTCCTTCCTTGTCAGGAAACAACTTATCTACACCTTGAACCAAGGGAAGAAATCTTCCCTTAAGTCCTTCCCAAAAACCAATGTACAGATAGCGATTTCGCATTCCTATTGATCCTTTAGAAGCTGTGTGGCCTTGAGTGATATCCTTAACCTGTCTGAGATACAGTTTCTTTATCATTAAAATAAAAATAATGCTATCTTCCGTAACAAATGTGCAAAATGAATGGTGAGGCTTTAATGAGATATCATTGTAATGTTATTTAAAGTACTATACAAAATACATTCAAATAATCATGTTATTAATGTTAATATTTCATCTTCATTTATTTATTATTTTATGTGAGAAGTACACTTGCCATGGCATTGTGTGATGGTTAGAACAACTAGCAATCTGGGGGTTGAACTAAAACCACAGGTTCAGTTAGAAGCCATTTCCTGAGAGAGAAGACCTATTCTGGATTTGATAAGCTATAATTATTCGAAACAAATCAAAATTAGAATCCCTTTCAATTCTACTTTTATGGCCTGCTCACTGATTTCCTGCAACTTGGACCTGGCTTTTTCTGGATGTAACCTTTGCGATCATTGAAGAAGTTAATGTGGTCCTATTCACCCCCAAATACCAATCAGCTGAGAAGCACTTTTATGGAGTGAAAAACTCCATCAGCAGTGGCCTCATGCTCTGTTCTCAACATTATTGTCTATGTGACTGATGTCTATTGCCCCCTTTGGAGGTTGTTAACTCATGGAAATCATGTTTGTTGAGTCTGAAAAAGTGAAAGGAAATGTTTGGATTTGCTCTTGTATTCCCCATGCCAGTCAACACTTAACACCCTTTTGATGTGCTCATGAATAAGTGGCTGAAAATCTGTCATAGATGTTGTATTCCTTAAGCAAGAGAGCCTGAGGTCCCACATCTTTCCCCGTGGTGCACACCGGATGGTGCATACCTGATGATGACCAGGACCCAGAATTATGATTCCAGTCCATATTGACAGAGTACCTGGCTTTATTTCTCTTCTCCTATAAACCCTCAGAGTTTAGCTGAAGAGATGACTTAGTGATTAAGAGCACTTGATGCACTTCCAGAGGACCTGAGTTCAATTCCCAGCACCAATATGGCAGCTCACAACTGTCTGTAACTCCAGTTGCATGGGATCAAACATCCTCACACAGACACACATGCAGGCAAAACACCAGTGCATACTAAATAACGATAAATAAATAATTAGAAATAAACCCTTGGGAGCCACTTTCAGCAACTGATGTTACTCTCTCTCTCTTTCTCTCTCTTGTTTTTTTAATCAAGGATTAAGGCTAGAGGAAATTAAACAGACTTATTCTAATTTCTCTTTTAGACAAACTGGTGATGGACCACATATGTACTGATTAGGTTCTAATGTTGCAGTTCTAAATTCATAAAAAAAACTTTTTTAAATGCAGTGGAAAGAATATATTCTCCAAAGTCAAAGAAAGAAATACACTGCTGTGTATTTCTAGACTCATATTAAGAAATAGTTTGTTTGTGTCTATTCTCTATTCTTGTTCTTGTTGTTTATTTTGTTATTTTTTTCCTTTGTGATGCTGCTTGTTCTATGCTTCCTTGTCTTAGTTAAGCACACCTCACTTCCTCTCCACAACGTTGGTTAGTAGAGATAGCAGGGGAGTCCTTGAGCTGTTCAAGCTGCAAGGCCCTGTCAGTGGTGCCTTGGTTCCATTTGTCTTTGTATGTCAGTCTGGTCTTCCACAGTCTCAAAATAAATCTCTTCTTTTGCAAAAATATTAAATACTTGAAGTTAAAGAAAACTAAGAAATATGAGCAGTAGGGCATTGTATATATAGGATAGAGAAACAGTAACGCTATAAATTGCCAACCCTGTGATAGTAAGAGTGGTGTCTAGGCTGGTTGTATTGTTAATTAATACTGAGACATTCTGCATACTCAGTAAATATCCTGAGGAAAGATAATATTTAGGAAGAAAGGAAAAAAGGAAGCAATGGAAGGAGAGAGGAGGAAGGTAGATAAGGAGGGAATTCTAAGTAAACTACCTAAAGTAGTAAGATATGCTGTGCAGTGGTCGCGCACGCCCATAATCCCAGCACCCAGGAGGCAGAGTCAGGTGGATCTCTGTGAGTTCAGGGACAGCTTGGTCTTCAAGAGCTAGTTCCAGGACAGCTAGAGTTACACAGAAAAACCTTGACTCGAAAAACAAACAAAAAGCCGAATAAGATATCTAGAATTTTAAGGTCCACACATGACTATTAATGTTTCTACATGCATGTAGTTTATCTGGGGCATTCAGCATTCCAGTTTGAGTGGTCATTGTATAAAGGTCTCTATGGCTTTCTCTGCCTCCAATTTTTAGCTTCAATCAAGTCATGGGCATACCCTAGTGTGTAACTCATGCGAAGTTTCCAGACTGCACTCAGGTTTACTATTCTCACCTGAGCTATCAGCATGCTCTCCAGGAAATTTGCCTGAATTAATTTAGTCTCCAGAGCAGCCAAACAAATTATTAGTTTTTCAAAAGAAAAAGAATTCAATCAACTTAGATATATCCCCTTCTCCCTGCTTCCTTGAATATGCATGCTATGTAGATAAATCTCTCTATATAACAGTCTCTCTGCTTTATTTCAAGATAGAGAAAAAAGTTGTGGAAAATTTCCTATTATTCAAGGCTCAACAAAACAAAAATGCTAATATACTCTGTCTGGCAGAGAAAAAAAACTGAGATCAATCCTCCACAATTCAAATTGTCAAGGGCTTTCCTGCAATCAAATTACATTTGGCCCCATTTTCTATACTTCCTACAGTTGACACTTTGGTCATGGTAACAAAACATATGGGTAGTTGCTCTATGATATAAAGAGTCTTAGTGAATCACACATTTTCCATAGTAACTCAGAAGATATTGACAAGGATCTTTTGAAATGATTTTTTAAGTGGGGGGGGTAAGATGAAGAGCGTTTGCAGTTCCCCTTTCAGAGATCTGGAATTTCTCCTGAGAGTCTATACACAATTCTTTTATGATTCTGCAGTCTTCTTGCATAATTCTTCAATGCTGCTGTCACCTCATTATCATTGTAGTGGAAGAGGTGATGGTGACTGTGGTCACAGCAATGGCAGCTGTTGATATCTGCTGCACACTCCCTGTTTTGTGAGCCTTGTGATAAAGTATTTGGACATTGACTTATTTAGAAATTATTTTATCTTAGAGATTATTCTATCAAGTAAGTATTGATAATATATTTATGTTTCAGATGGTGAAACAAAGGTAGACAAAGATAAGTAACATATTGTAAAGAGATTTATTTTAGATCCGTATCTTGCTTTATAAATATATCCCACACTCTGACTCACTCTGAAGATTCCAGCACACAAATTAGTCATGGTAGAAGGTAAGATGGAAGACAAGTATTAGGCCAGGTTAAGGTCAGAGGAGCTTAGCCTCCACCAACATAGATAGACTCCAAACTTTCTTTATACAAACATAGACTCCAAACTTTCTTTCATTTATGACGAGCAAAAAAGTGATATTTTAAATGCTAAGCATGCTACTGCAAAAGTATTGTTGACATGAAAATGTTTTCCAGTGGTTGTTACATTTTGAAATATCAAATTAATATAGTCATCATTCACAACATTAAGGTAGAAATTAGCTTAATACTTTACAACTATAACTTGTCATATTATCAAAATCAAGATAATTTTGATTATGAGCTAGGTGTCCAAATTGTCATTCTAAATTAGTAAAGATGTAAGATTAGTGCTTTGTTCTTCAAAATATTCACATAGTTCATGCAAAAGCATGGTTGTATAACAATTAGCTTAATGAAGGAAAATAATAGAAGGGAAACAAACATTTATTGACCATCTGCATCATATTATATTAGGTGTCTCCACATAAAACATCTCATTATGATAATAATACATAGTTCATCTGACTGTTCTGAGAACTAATTTAGCCCACTTATGAGCACATACCCACCAGGAGGTAGAGGAATAGTATTAACATTACTGATCACAGACCATGTTCGAAGGCCTGTGTTATCCTGTAGATTATTTCTTTTAATCTTCACAACATTCCTGAACACTAGGCTTTGCCATCTACATTTTTTACTTAAGAAGACTAAGGACTAGGCAATATTTTAATGACTCAGAGAGATGGAGTTAACTGAACCTACATCCATTGTTTTTCATTTAATAAAGGATAGTAAAATATGTATGTGTGTGTATGCATTAATGTGTGTAAGATCCTTACTTACTAAGAAGCCTGTATGAGGATCACTGAACTGCCCCAGTAGTCAGTCCTCGCCTTGCACATTGTTTGAGACAGGCTTTTTGTTGAAACAGAATGTCTTTGTTGTTTGTCATTATAAACTCTAGACTAGGTGGTTCATGTGTTTCAGGATATTTTCCTGCCTTTCCTCATATTTCCAAGTAAGAACACTACTGTGTCAAAATTTTCATAGGTTTTAGGGAACTTGAGCTCATGTCCCATACTTCTACAAGCAGATGCCATCTCTGCTGACCCATCTTCACCATCCACAAAGCCTTTACAAGACCCTTTTACCATACGAAGGGAAGAATGTAGCAATATTTACTGATTCATTCATTCCAACAACTACACTTTCAGTAAATAATCTATGCCAGTCAGTGAACGAGATTCTTTTCATAAATTATCTCAGTAAATCTTCACAATTGTCCTAAGGAAAGGCTGCCAAGATTACTCTAGTTTTACAGATGGAGAGAGGGGGCTGGGCTGAATCTCTCAGCATCATAAAGCTAGGAAATGAATCTACATTTACATTTTCTATCTTCAAAGCCTATATTTCTTCTAAAATATGTCACTTCCAGAAAACAAATTATGTTCTTCTAAATACAATGTTACTTGTTTGTATTATATGGATTTGTCCCCAGCACTGGGGCTCTGTTAGGTGGATTGGCCTCATTAACAGTAGATAAACACATACTCTATAACCTGGAGGAAAGAAAGGATGTCTCAGAGAAGGCTAGATATAGAAACAGATATGCACAGAGAAAGACACACACAGACACACACAGACACACACACACACACACACACACACACATACACGTATTTAACAGTTTAGGTCACCCTAGGGGTGGAAAGGACCAAAAGAGATCATCAAATACAGCTTCTGTCCTGCAGTATTTTTAACTACCTGCTTCATCTCATACACTGATGGCATGCTAAACTCAACATTGCTTTGTGCACATTGCTAGTACTAGACCAAAATGAGGCATCCTATACCCAAACACATTTCTATTCCTTCTGTTAAGCACAGGAAAACACTGAAGGGACCTGATTCATAAGATCATTTCCAAGTCAGGAAGTTGCCTCCACAATCATTTATGCCATTTACTGATGCAAACACCATACCTGTTAGCAGACAATACCCAGCCTACTTCCTCTCACTTCTGGTTGTAGCTACTCCAATGTCCTCCACTCTTGATTTAGTTCCAAATATTCTTTCAGACAAAAAGATGATTTTCTGAATGCAATCCTGATTGTAGAGATTTAACTTTCTTTTTATTAGAAAGTGGTCCGTTGTTTTTTCTCTGTACCATGTAAGGTGAACAGAGCTGGAAGTCAGGGGTCACAAGAAATCTAGGCCAGTTAACCCAAGTAATACCCTAGTGGTTGGTTATCCCAAAAGACGTAATGTTAATAGGTACTGGGAACAATTGTAACATCGTATAGGGAAATCTATGCCACATCTGAAATTTCTGTGTAGTCACCTAACAAACACTGTCTCTGGGTCACAATAATGAACTGAGACAAAGATTAGGAGGACGCTAAACCCACTAAACCAGTTCATCCTATAATGCACCAGATCCAGAGGGAAATGAGCTATATCCACCATACCCAGAAGGCCATGTGGAATCCTGGGTAAGTCTCGGCAATTACTTTATCCTCCTGAGTTGCTGTTTTATTATCTGTTTAAAGATTAGTAAGCTGGGTGTAGAGTTGTTGAAGCAGGAGGCAGAGAAACTTGTTGAATAGGTGTTTTCTGTGAGGCATTGTACTTAGTAATTCATATATATGTTCACTTCGCACCCTCAATCTCTTCAAGTTATGAGTTGTTATTGAAATAATAATGTAAACTATGAGTGTCTTGTTCATTGCACACTTAATAAATGTCATCTGCCATCCTTTTCAAATTTTACCAGAGATATGAATCCCACATTCTCCTTAGTGTCTGATAATTCACTTTGAAGAGGACTGGAGCAATCATCTTTAGAACTAATAGATTGTTGAGATAGGAGAGACCTTAAAAATTGCTTATACATAATACTTTAATGAATAGAGAAAAGAAAAGTTACTTGTAACTGGTTCTACAGAAAGAACAGATTCAGAACCAAAGCATCTTCCTTCCCATATATATGTGTTTTTATGTCTCTTTAGGGGTTGGCTCAGAAAATCCACTGGCATCTATGAATTAATGAAAGTGAAAGGCAGAATCCAGGATCTTTGTGGTTGCAGTTTATCAAAGCACCTTGGAGTTCGGAGAGAAACCCTTCCTGGGAACGTTAGAAAATGACTTTGGGGCACAGTAGAGAGGCAGAGAAGAACGGAAAGATAGAATCCATAAGAAAGTCAGTTAGGGTCAGCCCAGCTGGAAACAAAAGCAGAACCATGTTATCTCAGGGGATTGGAGATCTCCACAGGATTTTATCTTCTCTGTTGGGATTGGAAGTCAACTACTGTGCCTTATGTGATGGCCCACAGTTTTGGAGCTGTTCCATTTTGACTAAAGGTCAGAGAGTTCAAACCTATTTCTTGCTCCTCAAGGATAAACAACAGGATGTTTGATCAAAGGTGTGGTTACTGGATGTCTTACTACTCAAAAGCCAGACAATAGGATGTTTGACTTAGGGAATGTTTGCCAGGTGTTTTGAGCTGTAAGGAGGTAATTATGCTTGCTTGTTCTTTGTACCATGGAAGTCTTTTGTCCTCCCCTTTTGATTGGGGTATATCAGGACTGTGAATATTAAACTCAGGACTTCTTGCTAAGTATTCACTGAAAGCCCTCCCAACTCTATTTTCTGTCTCTCGTCTATTTCTTCCTAGTTTCAGACCTACAAGGATAACTTACATCAAGGAATGTTCTTGAACATGGTTTGCATTAACTTAGCTGTCAGTACTTTAAAAATTAGACCAATGCCACCTCAGAACACACCCACCCCCAGTAAGACTCTGCTCTGACATTACCCTTTCCAAGTAATATTCCAGGAGTTTATTCTCCCTTGCTGCTAACACACTTGCCTTGCTTTCTATTTCTTTACTGTGAGCCTCTTTCTCTGGGCCCTAACATAGAGATACTATTCTCTCCTTTGATCTTCAAAATCTTGCCAGAAGTCTTCCGGCAGCTCTAATAGTAGATCTAAGAGGGCAACTAGGGCCACTAAGCTTTAATATCCCTCCTTATCTTCGCTACATTTCACTATTTGGATCTTATTTGTCACACCAATCTTCTAATGGACTAATATCACACAAATACTAATTAAAGGAATCTGGAAAAGCTGTATTTACTTTGTTTCAGTCAGTGTGACACAAGGAGAACTTACCACTCTTTTCCTACATAAATTATATTGCTAGGACATCGGACACCCAATATATATGCATATATATGAACACAAATATAATGCTATGCAGTGACCTAACCGTTGCACAGATGAATGTTCACTTATACATTGGAAACATTTAACGGGCTGCATAAAAGTGGTAAGAAGGGATCACTAAGGAAGACATCGTGTTGGCAGCAATTGTCTTTTATTTATTTATTTTAAAACAATCTTTTCTTATTTTACATACCAATCCCAGTTCCCACTCCCTCCCCTCCTCCCACTTCCCCGACCTCCCCCTTTTAATTTAATGAATTTGTGTGTGTGCTGTGTATGTGCGTGCTGTGTGTGTGCACATGTGTGCCTATGAATGTATGATGGAGGAGGGTCATCTGTCTTATGTGTTACTTTCATTGGTTAATAA
>LOJH01063793.1:4151-14831 GCA_001685095.1 Ellobius talpinus
CCCCCTCACCTTTTGGATTTCCCTTTTGAAAAGTTATTTACTTATTTGTATTCTTTTCACCTTGGAATTGTCTAGTCTTAGACAGTAAACTGGTAAGGAAAATGTGCTGGGCATGCTCAGGATTTATACTTCTGAGAAGACGCTGGCATGTGGTAAAATGGGGCTGGGGGTGTAGCTCAGTACAGTTGACTGGCTGTTATACAGAGGCCCTGGATTTGATCCCTAGCAGCACAAAAATAATTTTTACAAAGCAAAAACAAATAAATGTAGAATACTGTTTTATAGTTGCTTTTTTTTTTATAGCATGTTATTTTTGTTTATCTATAGGACAGTTTTCTCCACATTTGTTCTTAAATCAGTTTTACCACATAAAACTTTTCTGTTTTTTATATTTTAAGGCTTGTCTATGTTTTATAGATGGAGTTTTATGTATGGGGAAGGCAGTTAGAAAGATGCACCTCTATAATGTGTTGTGACATTCCAGAGGCTTTAACTTCTTATTCTGTTTTGCCAAAGAAGAAATGTGTATCTTTTGATCCTCAAATATTTGATTAAAATGAGCATAAGAATTCTAATGGCACACAGTGTAGCTGACGGATTAGGTAACTCACTTTGGTTTCAGACTGGTATCCTTTGTGTTGCTCCAAGTAGCTTGGGATAGGGCTCAGCAGTAAAGTGCTTGTTTTGCATGTGTGCACAACTCTGAGTTATGTTCTCAGTGCCCAGGCTCAGACATACACAATACTGGATTTCTAGATCAGTAGAATTTAACTTTTGTTACAGCTAATATACTTAAAATCTGTATGAGTAATTAGACAAGCAATCTAACATTTTCATTTTTAATGGCCATATATAGTATTGATGATAAAATTCATATTATTGATAAGTATGCAGAGTAACTTTTAAATTATATTTTTAATGGGATATAACTTAAAATATCATTTATACAAAATTTACACAGAAAAATATTTTTCATTAATACTTAATATTTAGCTTGTTTTTTTTGTTTTGTTTTTGTGATAAGGTCTCTCTATATAGCCCTGGCTGTTCTGGAATTTGCTATGTAGATCAGGCTGGCCTTGCGCTCACAGAGATCAAATTGCCTATGCCTCTGGAAAGCGGGTTAAAGTTAAAGGTGTTCGCTACCACACCTGGCATCAGACTTGAATTTTAACTGCCTTTAGTAGGTATAGTTCATAGCTTGGTGTTTATAATCGTTGTTTATGTTTTAAGTGTTTATCCTGACAATAAATAGGTATGTTTCTTTATGCAACTTAGTTGCTCTAACTTCAGTTTCCTTGTTTATTTAGAAGATGACAGAAGTACCTTACTCTAGGGGTTTAGTGTAAACATAGTGTCTATATTACTTTAAATACAGTGTCATATTCATAAAACTTGCTCTGTAGTGACAGTGTGAGGAAATATGTAGCCATATAAAAGTCACTGCGGCTGGAAAAGATGGGATGTGGTCAGACAGGCAGGGAGTTTAAGAACACTTGTGATAGTATCTATTTGATGGAAGAACTGTCAAATTCCTTGGTCTGTGCCCATGTTCTCTGACAGGACATTGGAGGAAAAACAGATACAGTGGTTGGAAGAAAAGCATAAGCTTCATGAGCGAATCACGGACCGAGAAGAAAAGTATAATCAGGCTAAAGATAAACTACAGAGAGCTGCAACTGCTCAGAAAAAGGCAAGTGTCTTTAAGAGAATGGTTTCTGTAGAGTCAAGCATCATTGTCCAAGAATAACTGAGGGTGAGGTTTTGTGGCGTATTTGACTTGATATCTAAACATCACTTTTTTTATTAATCTCGCAGAGACAATTGAGAAAATCCAACTAACAGGTGTATTTCTAAAATTTTTAGAGCTAATATTTATTTTCTTAGAGATGCTTTTTTTGGTACCAGTCCATGCAAATGTGCATGACTCATTCTTTACTTAAGTTGTAGTATGACTAAACCTGTTTTAATTATACTTAACATCTATCACATTGCTTTTGTGGTTAAAGTCTTTTTTCTTGAGCTGGGGTTAAGAATGGTAAGAATTTCCCAAGACTATCCAGTAAGTTCTAGGTCACACAGGGCTTCATAGTGAGACTTGTCTAAAACAACACAACAAAAGAGAACGCTTGTTTCCAACTCAGCAAATAGAGAAACAAATGTCTCCCTGCCCCAGCAGTGGGATCCTGGACTTACCCTGACTTCTGAAGCTACTCTGACAATTGCTACCTTGATGCATTCTAAATTGTCCTTTGTAGGCATATGTTTTTCTAGTCCTAAAGCTTCACATTCTTGGAAACAATGCAGTAGTACTTCATGTACATTAAGTAGCCAGATGATTCATCTAGTCAATACTTACAGCTTCTTTCTGCTTCAGCAAGGACTGTCATAGATCCCATCAGCAGCAGTGACTCAGTGTGCCAGTGATTCAGCTGTTCTTTTCAGCAGCCTGGGTGTGGGGAGAGACAGGGCTGTGTGTCTACGTTTGAAAAGTCTCCATTTAGTGAGTTTGGGCCCTTTGTAGTGTGGTATTGGTTGTAACGAAGAAAGACAATGTGAATGAAAGAAATATGCACAGTTATACCAGCATCTTAATATCCATATAACTTTGGATGGGTTAAATGTTCATTAATTGCATAAGAGAAATAACTTAAGTCATTCTCATGATACTAAAAGTAATATAGGATTGAGATCAGAAGACAATGTTTCTTATAGAAGAAACCCAGTATTTTTACCCATATGGAAGCACATTTTTTCTTCTTGTCAGTTGTATTCCTTTCTGTCCATATGTAAATTCTGAAAGGCTATTAGTGTTAATGACATTTCAGTGATTTTCTTTTTAACAACTCCAGATGATCTTAGCAATTCTACTGTACTTCTTGTACTATTTGGAGTTTAGAAACGTTCAGAAATCTCTAGAAAGTATTGTGAGCTATTTATCTTTTGCAGATAAACTTTTTTGTTGCAGTATTCCTATTTATTAGGGTTAGTTTGGGTTTACTTGTTTTGGAGTAAAAGTGATATCCGGTGGTGACAGGGATTATCAACTAATTGTAGGTGTACCAGAAAGAGGACAGGATACTTAAAACCCTACAAAATAGTATTTTTCTGCTATTGTGATAATGCTAACTTATTTCTTCTCAGATACTTAACCAACTGATGGGTGAGAACATAGTGCCATTTCACTTTTAAATTATTTATTTATTTGTGGTTATTTGTGGTGTTATGGGAAGAAAAATGGGAGTGGCACACTCCCCTATGCATAGAGGACCTCTATCATTCTCTGCTTGTTTCTTTGAGACAGGGTGCCTCTGAACCTAGAGCTCAGGTGTATTTTTGAGGCTAGACTGAAAGCCATCAAACTCCCGTGATTTTTTTTCCTTTCTCAGCTTCCCTTAGTACTGAGGTTACAGGTCTACATAAGAAACCTGGCTTGTTAGGTAAGTGTTGAGATCCAAACTCCACGTCACTTCCTCTTCAACATTGTACCATCTCTCTCCAGCTTCTCATTTCACCTTTTCTTTGTTGAATTTGAGGCAGAATATTGTTATGTAGCACTGGCTGGCCTGGAACTTGCTCCATAGACCAGCCGGACCTTGAGCTCCCAGAGATCTGGCTATCTCTGCTTCCCAAGTGCTGGGATTAGAAGCATGGGACACCATACACGGCTTTTATTTCACTTTTAAATATGTGATATGTAAATTATGATTTAAGTCTTAGGAAATTGCTCAGTTCACTCCAGTGAATAACAGTGACCTAGAGCTATTATCTATTATACCATGTGGAACACTTCCCTAGGAATTTAATTTTATCAGTTTAAGTTGAAGTGCGTGTGTGTGTGAGTGTGTGTGTGTGCATGTGTGTGTGGGTGTGAGAGATAGTACTATGTATGTAAGAATATGCAGTTTTAGGGGTTTAAGTGACCTTAGCCCTCAGATATTGGGGAACTGAAGTTGTAGATAACCAGGATAATTTGACCTGTTAGAACCCAGTTTTTGCAAGTCATAGTGGTATGTACCTATTAATCCCAGCACTTGGGATGCTGAGGCAAGAATAGTGTGTCCAACCTGGACTACTTAGGGAGATTTTGTTTCAGAAAACCAAGGTAGGGAGATCCTGGCTTGGATCTCTGGTATACAGCCCATACCTTTCTACTCGTATTCCTGTGTTCTTTCCATTGCTCTATGACTCTTCAGTTCCCACTTCCTTTGATTCTAGATATCTTTTAAGTTTTCTCCTTAGAGCCATGGTTCACATGAGTTATTTCCTATCTCAGAACAATCAGTGTAAGTTAACTCTTTCCATTTCCTGGCTTTAGTTAAGCATCCTAGCCAGTCACAGTAATGTAGACCCTTAAATCACAGTACCCTGGAGGCAGAGACAGAAGTAGGAAGATCTTTGTGAATTTGAGGCCATCCTGGTCTACATAGGGCATTCCAGGCTAGCAGAGTTCACAGTGAGACTGTCTCAAAGCAAAACAAAGAACTTGTACCACAATTTTTCTGTCATTACAAACACATAATTTATAGTGGAGCAAAAAACTTTAAGTACTTCATTTAAATGTCAAAAAAATCATAACTTTATTATGCAGTAAGACTTAAACCACAAACTAGTAATCTAGAATAGAAATTATAATTTTTTTGTAAATTTCTTACCTGTGAAAAATTCTTAAACTCAAGACTAACAACTTTGTTTTCCCTTTGGGCTAGATAAGCATGCCATCTGGGTATGTTTATTCAGAATGCTAAACTTGTAAGCACAAGACTTAATATCATTTTTAGTAAGTATATTTAGGTAGAGCCTTTGGTGGAAATGCAATGTTGACATGTTCATCATTTTTTAATTTGTTTTGAAAAGCATGGCCGGGGATCTTGAATGTTGTTCTTTGGTTGAAGATTTCTCTCTGTATCTCTGCCAGCTGTCTTCACTGCTTGAGTGTGCCATGAACACAATGAGTTATCTGTCCTTTTGAGGCACTTGAAATAACAGTTTGCAAATTTTTTTTATTAGTTTAAAAGGAATCTCTCTGAAATAATCTTGTAGTTCTGGCTGGCCTGAAACTTACAGTTCCATCTGCTTCCCATGTGCTGGTATTTACAGGTGTGTACCCATAGGCCCAGCCTGAAGAAGTTCTTGGTCAAATACTATTGTGAACGTTTTCCCATAGAGTGATGAGCCATAACCTTTAAATTTCAGAGTATTTTATGAAACATGTTATGTGCTCTAGCATTATGCTGAGAGAGAAGAGAAGCCATCATCACTCTTTAACCTTAACAACTGTATAATCTCTTTGAAGAAAGAAGTCAGTGTTTAAGAGATATCTGGATAATACTATTGAACACTCCCAGGTCATTTACATAGACACTAATTTGAGAACCCCTATACCTGTACCAAGACCTTCCCCCTTTCAATAAATAAGTAAGTAAACTAGAAGAGCCCACCAGACAGTTCGAAACCCATGGTCACAGAGACATCCCTACTTAAACCCATTATGTCACAAAACAAAAAGATGTGAATGTGAGAAGGGAATTGTAGGGAGAAGGGAAGGCTGATAGGGATAGGAGGGAGATAGAGAAGGCGGAGGAAAGAGTATTCAGACAGAATCCATTATATAAATATGAAATGGTCAAAGAGCAAATTTAGTAAAAACTACAAAAAAAACCTGAAGACAAGAAACTTTTCATGAAATGAGAAACCTAGATAGAAGTTCAGGGTATAAGAATGAAGGTGGAGAGTAACTAACTCCCAGAGGTCTTCTTGAGGAGAAATGACAGGATACAGTCATGTGCTGTTTGCATGTAGACCTGGCTACTCAGGTGGCTGGGGTAGGAGGATGGCTGAGCTTAGGAGTTTAGAGTAAGCCTAGGCATGGTGAGACCCTGTCTCAAAAACAAACACCCCACAATATGCTGGTAAATAAATAGGTGAAAGGGGTCATTTTAGCTGTCAGAACATAAGTGGAACTGGGTGGTGGAATGAAGATGAAGTGCAAGGAGATTTGAGCAAACACAGATCGGCAGTGGTGGCTGCACATCCATGTAGATGGCCTAACCTCAAGCAGAGACACTGACTAGAGATAAGAAAAGGAAGCCGCAAGACAAGGGTGTCAGCTATGTTATAAAGTGAAATGAGATTCTGAATGGTGAGGAGAAAGCCTAAACTGGAGAGAGCTGCGAGGAGGAGCTGGTGTTGTGGACATGCCCATGGGTAGGAGCAATAGTGCCACCGCTGTGGGATCCAAGAGAAGAGTGATGTCTCTGTGACCACATGCTTGCCCATAACCCCAGTGCTGTTGGCCTCATAGACAGGAGGCTTGCTGGGGTTCACTGGGGCTCAAAAACAAACCTGTGACTTCCAGGTTCAGTGAGAAACACTGAAGTGAGTATGGCAGAGAGTTGACGGCAGGGTACCTGACATCTGCCTGTGGCTTCCGTACATGTGCAACACACACAAACACACAGCCCCTATTTTAAAGGGGGCAAATGGTCCTTGAATGTGGTTAATTCGCTAATCAAGGGGGAATCCCAATTCTTGTTTTTGAGGTTTTAGCAGGGGAGTACCGCTATGTTGCGTTTGTCTTCCCCCCATTTTTTTTTAAAACAGGGTCTCAAGTAGTGCAGGGTAGCTTTGAATTTTCTATGTATTCCAGACTAGCTTGATTCTCCTGCCTTAGCTTCCTGAGTGCAACCACACCTAGCTCTACATACCCTATAAGAGTTCCCTTACTCCTAACTGGGTGGTGGTGGCGCACACCTTTAATCCCAGCACTCGGGAGGCAGAGGCAGGAGGATCTCTGTGAGTTCGAGTCCAGCCTGGATGACAGAGTGAGTTCTAGGACAGACTCCAAAGCTACGCGGAAACCCTGTCTTGAAAAACCAAAAAATAAAAAAAAATGAAAAGTAAGAGTTCTATTACTTCTTTGTACTGTAAGGCATTGATTGGTCTTATGCTATGTTTCTCTTGGAATGCTAATGCAAACATACCTACTCTAATCACCTTTTAACTTGATTGCAGCTGGAAAGACCCTTTCCCCAAATCACATCACTCTGGGGTGCTTTCCAGTACCAACCACCAATCCACAGTCCTTCTGGACACCAGCTGGTCTTGCTTGAGTGATTCAATTTTGAAACTACCTGGAATGATAGTTAAATCTATCAAGTTAAGGGGTTTAGTCCCCCTAAGAATGCACCCCTCCACCTCTAACCACAAGTGTAAGGTACCCAACTGGCCATATATTAGGAGTTCCCATGGTTTTTTTTTGTTTGTTTTGTTTTGATATTTAAAATTTTGCTTGGATTCAGGAGAGCACTTTACTAATGTATGCCAACTTATTCTAAAAGACACCATTCGGGAACAACCAAATGGAACAGATACATAGATAATTGTGTAGGGTGTAGAGGATCCTTTCTGTACATGAGTTATTTTGTCCACCGGCACAGAAGCTCTTCAGAGGTCTAATTTGTTTGTTGAAGAGATTTGGCAGAACTCAGTGTACCTACCTTCTCCTCCCTGTAGGTTAGAAGAGCAGACTTTAAACTGTCATCATGTGCTCACTTGCTCTCTCTAGTAGTCTCCTATATCCTAAGGGTTTTCCTGGGTCTCCAGTGTAAGTCACTTTATTACCATCAACAGGAGAGACTGAGAGAGACTTCCTGCTGATTATATATATTTAAAAAAAGTAATTTTTCTTAAGATGTTATATCTATGTCCTGAGGTTCTAGGTGGGCCTGCGTTTTGGTGAGGTTTATTCCATAGTGGTGTCACTAAGACAGTTCAGAAAATATGCCAAGTGCTTGCTAAGTGCTTTGTTTAGTTCACTGGATTACCAAGGTGGCCAGATTCTGTGCTTTAGGAACGTGGTCTATAGTGGGTAGAGGAGGTGCCTGTTAAGATGAAAAGTAATAAGATGGGGGGGGGAGTGAGTGTTCCATCCTCTAAGGCAAGGTTTACTTAGTAACATTTGAGCAGGACTCAGAGGAAAGGAAAGATGTCATACTGATTTACATAGAAGATCTTGTTCCAGATATAATAGCAAGCACAAACGTGTACAGATGGCTTGTTCTGTGGAACGAACACAAGGAGGTTCTGGTGTCTGTGGTAGGGAGGCATGGTACCAGGGCAGGTGACACAGGGGCTCTGGCTTCTATTCTGAATGAAATAGGAATGCATTGGAGACTTCTGAATTGAGAGTTGATATGATCTGAACTACATTTTAAAATAGTCTCTGTTACATAGAAAAGCAAAAGAACACTCAGGAAGACAGCTTTGTGGTCGTCTAAGTTAGTGACCATGGTTTCTTAGGGTAAAGATCTAATGATGTGGTCTAAGTCATCACAGTGTGTAGATTTGTTAAAGGTAGACCTTTGAAATGATTTTACGGGGCGAAAGAGAAAGAAATCCAAGACAATAGGATGTTAGACTAAGCCTCTGGTAAAATAGTTAGCATTTATTGACATGGAAAAGACTGGAATGCATGGGTTTGCCAGTAAAACTTTTGAACATGCTAACTTTTAAAAATTGTATTTTTTTAAAGCATCTCATTGTTTTATGCTTATGGATGTTTTACCTGCGTTTGTGCAGATACACCATGTGTGTGCAGTGCCCACAGAGGCCAGAAGTGAGCACTCTATCCCTAGAACTGGAGTTAATTAGGTTGTCCCATGTGGGTACTGGGACTTACACCCGAATCCTCTAGAACAGCAATGCTTTTAACAATGGAGCCATCGCTCTACCCCCTGAATATGTTAACTTTTGAAATGCTACTGTTATTTGCATAGTATCCTACAAGAGTTCATGTGTTAAAGGTCTGTTCCTCAAGCAGAAATAATCAAAGTGCTGTGGGCCTTAGAAGGCAGTGGAAGGTCCCTGAAAATATGGACTTGAAAGGAGTACAGGACCTCATTCTCTCTACTTAATTTAGTTGCTGATGTCTTAGAAGAGATTTGTCCCATTAACCCCTCCTGCCAGGATGTACTAAAGCAGGGGAGAGATCTGACCTTAGATTGGAACTTCCGAAACTGTGAAGCAAAGTAGACCTTTCTCTTTGTAAGCTAGTTACCTCAGAGACCTAGTTACAGTCATGTGACACTGAGGAGTACAGATGCAGTGCGGCTTCCATGTGGTGATGATAAATTAGCTGGCTCATGAACCTAATTGACTAGAAGAAAGTAGACTGGGTTTGATAAATTAAAAGCTGGATTCATCGGCATATAAATGGTATTTAAAGTAGTAAGACTCAATGAAAAGAGACTAGATCTGAGAATTGAACTTTAAGAAATTCTGAACTTTAGAAGTTGAAGAGGAGGAAACAGGTAGTGGCCAGTATGGTAGGAGAACCAAAAGAAGTACTTGATGCCCAGTGCAGAAATGCTTCACAAAGGGTCACTTTGGGGTAAGTGACGTTAATAGGTAAGATAGCATGTGATAAGATAGCGTGTGAAGTCCAAGGGTAGATTTCACTATGGTCATTGCTGGTTACCTTCACGAGGTCTAGTTCCATGGAGTAGTAAATATGCAGTGACTAAAGTGGATTCAAGGAGAACTGGTTATATTGAAACATTTGCTTATCTAGGGAGTTTAGTTGTGAAAAAGAGCAGGGAAATGGGATTAGTAGCCATGGAGGAGTAGGTATTTTTTTAAGAAGGAAGAAATTGTAGAATGTTTCAGAAGCTCAGAGAAAAAGATAAAGGGAACAGTTATAGGTCCAGTAATACCCTGCAGCAGGCAGATGAACATGAGATTCAATTTAGAGGGGGAAAGGATAGTTCCTTATTTTCAGCATGCTATAACAAAAGTGTCATGAATGGAATAGGTCATGTGATGTGGGATTCCCCTCTGTATGCCGTGAATATGTTTTATTACCATTTGTTAATAAGGAAGCTTCTTTGGCCTATGGCAGGGCAGAATATAGCTAGGTGGGAAAATAAAGTGAATGCAGGGAGAAAGAAGGCAGAGTCAGGCGGATGTCATGAAGCCTCCCAGGAAGCAAGATGTGAGGTAACAAACCACAAGCCTGATGGTAAAATATCATATAATAGAAATGGGTTAATTTAAAATTTAAGGGTTAATTAATAACAAGTCTGAGCTAATAGGTCAAAGAGTATGTCATTAATATTAAGCCTCAGAGTGATTATTTCATAAGCGGCTACAGGAGCTAGTGAGCAGGAACTGGTGGGGTAAGGAGAATATTTGTAACTACATGATAGAAGTTATTCTTCATTGTTGAAGAGGGTAGGAAGTTCAAGACCCATGCATTAGCAGATTATGTGCTGAATGAGGGCCCACTTTCTGGTGCATAAATGATGTCTTGTAGCTGTGTTCTCACATAGTAAGAAAAGAGAAGTTCCTCTTTGGTTCCCATGCTAAATACTGCTTAGTGGATGAAGGCTATTTCTTCAAATTTTTATATGTAATGCACAGGTCTACATAAATATGAATGGAGATAGCACTATGCACCCAGAGTGGTTATAATCCAATACACAACCCAATACTAGTAGAGATGTAGAACATTAGGAACTCCTTGATAATTAATTGCTGGTGAGAATGCAGAATGTGCTACCACCCGACACTTGGGTCATTTTTCTACAATGCTACATAAACTCTACCTGTAGTGATAGGAGAGCAGGACTGCTTTTCGTCCGCCTGGCTCCCGCACGGCTAGCTTATACCCCGAAATAACAA
>LOJH01063797.1:0-10680 GCA_001685095.1 Ellobius talpinus
GAATCAGAATCCCCAGAATAAAAGGGCACTGTGGCAGATACCTATCATCCCAGCAACTTGGAAGGCCAAGGTAGAATGTCTTGAGATGAGTTCAATGGCAGCCCAGGAAGCAACAAAACCCATTACCAAAAGACTCCTGGGTTGGGAGGTGACTTGGAAACAGCTTCAGTTTGTCTTGGTAAGCTCTGTGTGAACATAAGCTGAAATGAGCAACAGGTTCACAAGGTGGCCATACTTTCCTGCCTTCATTGCCCAGCGTCTGTGCTGACGGGATTCAGAAGCCAACACTTTCCCCTTCCCCAGCCGTTTGAATAACCCCAGCTACTGTCTCTCAGAGTCAGGGATAGAATAGATGCATTTGTTCCGTACAGGCGGAAACTGGTCCTTTCAGACTCATGAGACTTTTAGGCTAATTAGATGTCCTGGTTAGTGTCAGCTGTTAACTTGACATAACCTACAGTTATCCGAGGGAGTCTTGTGGAATTGCCTAGGTTAACCCATGGCCATGTCTGTGAGAGATCATCTTGATGACAATGTAGGAGAGCCAAGCTCACTGTGGGTGGTAACATCCTAGGCTATGTTGTCCTAGGCTATGTAAAACAGCTAGCTGACAGCAAACCAGAGAGTGGTTTAGTAAGCAGAGACTTCCTCTCAGTGATGGATTGTGACCTGAAAGGTGTAAACCAAAGGAACCCTTTCTTCCTCAACTTTGCTTTTGGTTAGAACATTTTATCCCAGCAAAATGAAACTAGAACAGAGGACTAAGAAGGCACCTTGGTCTCTCTGGTCAGAATACCTGGAGGGGGCAATGTTTTCAGTGTTGGTTTTGAGACAGATTTCCTTCTCATCACCACCTCTGGCACTCATTTTGCCTGGTGATCTGCAATTCTCTCTCATGCAATCGATGCAAAGATGTCCATACTCCTTCCTTTTAGCTCCCCATTACTTTGAATTCCTTTTGGCTTTCCCAAGCTTGGGTGTTTCTGCCAAAGGCTTTTTTAATAAAAGAAAATATTTTTTAATCATCAATTTTAAACTGACAGCTTTTCTGAAGCAGGGATAAAGGGAAAAAGAAGGCAATGGTTGTGACCAGCAAATGAAACCCCAGCAGGTAAATAATAGAGGGCGTGGGAAGGGCATCAGCTGCCGCCACAAATAACATTCCAAAAAACCTTCCAAGAGGGCTCAGGTTCTGCAGAGCATAGGACTAAGAGTCTAGGCATGGAAGAGGAAAATTAACCCACAGCATCAAGCTAGCTACTCAGACAGGCAGAACCGGAACTGAACATAGAAGCCTTATATCACGGCAAGCATTCCATGGGGTCTAAATATAGTCACAGAAGTTAAAAGTCCATTTGTTTAATTAAGGTAGTAGGATTGAAAAGAACTTTATCAGTGAGTAGGTTCTGAGACTGTAAAGAAAGCTGGGTAGTGTTTCTTTTTAAAGATGTTTTTTCCTGGTATGGTAGGAATATTGGCCAACATGGGCCTGCAGAGTCAGACTGTCAGCAGTCTGTCTGCTGTATGCCTGTTATTCTTGCTTTATGAGCATGTATGTAGTCCGTGGTCCCCTCCTCCAGTCCCTGGGTAGGCATGACTTGTCCAGGAAGCTCTCAAGTCAGCTGCTGTCCCTCCGACAACCCTAAATCTCTGGAGTTCCTGTGGATTAAGCATCCACTTATTGACTTGTTTGTTTTATTTTTCTTGCTGGTATCTAGAGATGCCCTTTTAAGACAGAATCTATGATGGAACAGCATGGCCTCCTCCCCACCTCCACTCCCCTGGAGCCAGGAGTCTGACTCCCTGGAGCTCTGTGCCTATCTCTATGACAGGATCAGCCTCCTCAGGACATGGAGGTTGCTGTCCAGGGTGCTGACCCATTCTGTGTCCTTCTTTGGCGGTCACTCCCAAACTTGCAGTGTTTTTTAGCCTGAAATTCTTGTTGGCTCAAGCCTTCTGGCCCATTTCAGAATAAGATTACAAGTGTTTTTACATAAAACTGGGCACTTGTGCCAGGCAGCTAATGAGATTTATCAGTGCATCCCTGTCTCTGACCCCACTTGTCTCTGCTCTGTGATAATAAGCCTGGTCATGTCAGCAACAGTACAGGGCCAGCCCAGCAGAGAAGGCCTGTGGTACAGTCGGGGCCTGACAAGTTGGCAGCATCTCTTTGGACACTGCACAGCTATTTATGGCCTCTTAAAGGCAAGAAAGAAAGTTGTGTGATCTGGAGCAGAGTTTGGCTGTTACTTGAGGCAGATGCCTTATACAGTGGCTGAGTCTAGAAGTAGCATGGGAGGAAGAACACTGTAGACGATGTCTCTTACCCTGAGGCGGGGTGCCTCTGTAGTGAGGGCTGATGTAGTCTATCTTGGAATGATCCATTGTCAGCTCTGTCGAGAGCAGAGTAGGGCAAGACTGGACCCATGAGGTCAGTTAGGAGCAAGCAGTGGCAACAAATCCTAGGCCAGCAGCTCTGGCCATATATAGAAAAGTGCAAAAGACAGTCTGTGGGTGTCTGAGCAGGGAGTGTAAGGCTTGTGTTCTGACTGTTGGAATCATGGAACTGCTTATGAGTTGGTCAAGACTTCGAGACAGTCAGGTTTGTAGATGTGTGATAGACAATTTGGAGGACACGTGGATTAAGAGCTGAGAATCAGAAACAAAAATGGAGATCCAGCTGGCTTTAATTTGTGGTAGCCACCAGTATGTTGAAGATATTTCAAGTAATGAGGCCTGATGTGGCCACCTGATGAAAAACTGTGGATAAGGAAAAGGTCAAAGTCTGGGTTGTGAGAGGCAAGAATAGATGTTTGTGTTCTCAGTCAATTAGACAGCATTAATATGAAATGCCAAAGACTAGACAGTACACAAATAATAGATAGTCCTTTGTTTACACAAAGGGCAGCAATGCACACTCAGGCTTAAAAGCCCACTCTTAAAACTATGTACTAAATGACTCTGGAATCAGCCTTCCTCTCCCCTTGCTGCTCACTGGGATATGACAGTAGAAACACTAGTGCCGGCTTGGAGGAAAGGAGGCTGAGCTGCTGGAAGGGGCCTGGCCTCTGTCATCCCAAAGGTTTGGGGAGTGAGTTATGTTAGTACAAAATCATATGCTTTATGGAGTAGAATGCAGACTGGGCTGTATGATAGAATGGGGGTGTTGACTGTATGATATAATGGGGGGCTAGAAGGAAGAGGTGCTCCATGACCTCCCTCTTACTGCCTGTCTCCTCTGGGACATTGTGGGAGAGGGCTCCAGAAGTGAGATCAAACATTGTGTCACCCCCAAAGAAGAGAGCTCCTATTCAGGCCCTAAGGTGGGTGCTGTTTAGGAGAAGTTGGGGCTGCAAGAGAAAATGCATCCCATTCAAAGGTTCTGTGGGAAATCCTTTGGTGTAACCAGTCCCCACACCCCCATTCATCTGCTGTATGAGTTAATTGGATTTAACCCTTTAGACTCGTGTGCAGTACAATGAAGATAAGTATGGGAACTTGGGCTTTGAAGTCTGTAATTTGGTTTGCAAAATCTCATGACTTTGCCTGCTAGCACCCTGGACTGAGCCCTTGGGGCACTGAGTGTGGCTTCTAACATGTAAGGAAGGGATCCATGAAGTGCTACAGGCATTGGAGTGTTGGAAACTATAGGCAAAAGAATCTGTGACTGGACCTTTCCATGGGAAAATGCCTAAGGCATGCCTCCTCTCCCAGACCACCTCAGATTAACCTGTCCTCCTCTCTACTCAGCCTGTCTTCACAGCCCTCCCAGGCCAACCTCCTCAGAAGCCAGCATTGGACCCATGTCTCCATCTCCAGCATGCCCTGCTAAATGCCCACAGCTCCTACAGGTGTGTGTATGCATCTGTGCACACACGGAGGCCAGAGGTTAAATGTGTGTGTCTTCCTCAACCATTTTCATTCTATCCTTTGAGCTTATGTCTCTCACTGAACCTGAAGGTCATTGATTCAGCTGGAGTGGATGGCCAGTGAACTTTGGGGATCTTTCTGTGTCTGCCCCACCCACCCTGGGGTTATAGATATGGGCCATGACTTTTGTTATAACAACACAAATGACTAAGACGGCACCAGACTCTCTCTAGAAAGAAGATGGGAGCCAAAGTCTTTCCCCTCTCAAACCATGAATGCACAGGGCTCGTTTGTGATCGAACACACACACACACAGAGCAAGGGTGTCTGTTACAGGAAGTCTCCCAGGGCAGAGACTGGTACCCACTCCAGAAGTTGTAAAGAGCCCCAGAGTTCGTATGCAAACTGCACCTCTTTCTTATCTGAGCCCCTGCCTTCCAGACAACAGTGGCTCCCAGCCTTCTCATGGTCTCCTGAAAGACCTGCTGGCTGCTCTCTGGGCTGCCTGGTTTTGCTGGTGGATTTGGTTTGTGAGGCGGTTCCTGCAATGGATATCCATCTTCAGCCACATGCCTATCAGGGAGCTGGGTTGATGCTGGAGTCTCCCGTAGGCAGTGTTGGTCTTAGGGCAGAGGTGGCCCGGGCCCCTTCTGATCACATGGCAAACTCTTCGATGACTGTTGGAGGTGCTTGGAGATTGCTGTGCCTGCATCAGACAGTGGCCTTGGGTCACATGAGCAGCCTCATACCAGTGGGCATCAGGCTGGAAACTGGAAGTGGCCAAGGTGAAAGGCATGCCCCTGGCCTCAGCAAGGAATGGCGATGAACACTCTGCCAGGCTGGGAAGAAGAGTTCGCTTGTATCCATCTTTCTCCCTTGCTTGAGTAGTAGTCTGTGGTCGTAATTGTACCTAAACTCTGTGGCTTTGCCTAAGAATACTCTCCAAGCCTTCCTAAAACAACGGTGTATTTGAACAGATACACTATACATGTGTGCTTAAAAAGGCAATTTAATCTACATTTATACAACTCATGTTTTGCAAAAAGCTTGAGGCATTTCTGGAAGTAGCCCCTTTTGTAATTTTTTTCTGCTACATTCTCCTACTCCTTGCATTTCTAGAACTCACCTTTCTTCCTGAAACTTACTAGTGCCTCTGTTGTGGTAGAGGGAGAGGGGCAGTGGTCAGGCTGCTGCAAGGAACTGGGCGCGGTGGCTGAAGGCACAGTTTGTGTGTCTTGTGGTGGGGACAGCTCTCTGCTCAACATTTCCTACCTGGTCACAGGGTGGTAGAGAGGCCTGTCTCAAGCGATGAACCCAAGGCTTTTCCACCAAGAATAATGACATTTCATAGACTCTGAAGAGCTGTGTGCACGGTATTACTATAACTGCAAGTAATCTCTCATAGGAAGTCAAGGGTAAGAGGCAATGGGAAAGCCAGAAATATCTCAGCTCATTTTTGCTCTTAGAATGCTTGCAGTGAGCTGGAGAGATAAGGTTTCAGAAAATAACAGGGTGGAGACAACTCAGAACTTTGTCCCATTCTCTCATCACTTGGCGGCTTCCCTAACTTAGATCCAATTGCCTTTATTTCATTGTTATTGAGAAATGAGAAAGTGTATCTGTGTGTGTGCATGTGTGTGACTGTTCATATATGTTCAGCTGCACATGTACTATGCACATTCACATATGCAGAGAGTAGAAGAAAACCCTGAAGTCTTTCCTTAGGTGCTGCCCACCTTGGTTATCAGGATGGGACCTATCATTGGTCTAGAATTTGCAGTTCGTCTGGGCTGGCTGGCTCGTGAGCCTCAGAGACCTGCCTGTCTCCACCTCAGTACAGGGATTACAAGGTCATGGCATCATACCCAGCCTTTCCTACATGGTTTCTGAGGACTGAACTCAGGTCCTTGGGCTTACAAGGCAAGTGCTTTATGAGACAGAGCCATTCCCCTGCCTCTTGGCTGTCTTGAGAACCAAAGAATCTTCCTTCACATAAGGAAAAGGAGAGTTGGAGACACAATGATATGGCGCTGCCCAGGTCACCTTTGGGGGTGTTTGAAGGAGAGAGTCACTGAAGCCATTGAGTCTGTTACAGTCTCTGTCAAAAGCAGAAAGCCTGCTTGGTTTGATTACAGTCAAGCCTGAGCAGGCAATGTAAGCATTTCAAACTCTTAGTATCATTTGATATACTGGGTGATTCAGACCTGGGAAGAGCCAGAAGCTCTTGCAAGTCAGGCAGAGAATCCTCTTTGAAGTCATGGTGTCTGCTGACTGCCATTTCTCACTTCCTGCTGTCTCAGAAGTCACCTAACCCCCAAAACATACTTCCACCATTCTCCAGTACACACTTCTATCACTCCCAGTACACACTTCCACCACTCCCCAGTACACACTTCACCACTCCCCAGTACACACTTCACCACTCCCCAGTACATACTTCACCACTCCCCAGTACACACTTCTACCACTCCCCAGTACACACTTCACCACTCCCCAGTACATACTCCACTCCCCAGTACACACTCCACCATTCCCAGTACACACTCCACTGTCCCCAGTACACACTTCCACTGTTCCCAGTACCCACTTCACCACTCCCCAGTACACACTTCCACTGTTCCCAGTACACACTTCTACCACTCCCCAGTACACACTCCCACCACTCCCCAGAACACATCTCCCCACTCCCCAGTACACATTTCCACCACTCCCCAGTACATACTCCCACCACTGCCCAGAACACACTTCACTCACCAGAACACATCTCCTCACTCCCCAGTACACACTCCACTGTTCCCAGTACCCACTTCACCACTCCCCAGTACACACTTCCACTGTTCCCAGTACACACTTCTACCACTCCCCAGTACACACTCCCACCACTCCCCAGAACACATCTCCCCACTCCCCAGTACACATTTCCACCACTCCCCAGTACATACTCCCACCACTGCCCAGAACACACTTCACTCACCAGAACACATCTCCTCACTCCCCAGTACACACTCCACTGTTCCCAGTACCCACTTCACCACTCCCCAGTACACACTTCCACTGTTCCCAGTACACACTCCCACCACTCCCCGGTACACACTCCCACCACTCCCCAGTACACACTCCCACCACTCCCCAGAACACACTCCACTCCCCAGAACACATCTCCCCACTCCCCAGTACACACTCCACTGTCCCCAGTACACACTTCCACTGTTCCATTACACACTTCTACCACTCCCTAGTAATACTCCCACCAATCCCCAGTACACACTCCCACCACTCCCCAGTACACACTCCCACCACTCCCCAGTACACATTCCTACCACTCCCCAGTACACACTCCCACCACTCCCCAGTACACCCTTCCACTGTTCCCAGTACACACTCCCACAACTCCCCAGTACACACTCCCACCACTCCCCAGTACACACTTCCACTTTCCCAGTACACACTCCCACCACTCCCCAGTACACACTTCCACTTTTCCCAGTACACACTCCCACCACTCCCCAGTATACACTCCCACCACTCCCCAGTACACACTTCCACTGTTCCCAGTACCCACTTCCACCACTCACCTGGCTTTTCCTCCATACAATAAGTTAGGCAGGCCACACTGGAGCAAGTTCAAAGAGGGGTGAGTGACAACTTTCACCTTTTATTGTTACATGTGTTCAAAACCACAGAGGGTCAGAGATCATGAGTGAGACAGGCCATCCTGCAATTGCTTCTCAGCAAGGGATGCTCCCTACCCTAAAAAGGTAACTTTTGGGGAAATCACACAGTACACCAGGACATCTGGAAAGTGATGAATCATGGCACTCCTTTTTCTTCTTTTTCAATCTCCATGTCCTGTGTGACTTGGTCCTGGATGCCTGCCTGAGGTGACACAGGAGTGATGAATCAGCAGCCACAGAAGAAATGACAGAGGCACATAGAGAAAAGCTGGATTGGGTGGGCACCTGCTATGCCACCTGGAATCCTAGCTAGTTTATTGCATACAACACAAGGAGAAGGGGTTAAATAGTCTCGGTGTGAGTCTCTGTTGGGGAGCAGTCCCAGGTTTCCATCACCCAGGAGGAGGGAGTAGCGTGTTGGTATTCTCATACGCTGGTCAGTCCTTTTTAAACTTGCAGATTCAACCAGAGGAAGACCTGACCAGTGTATGAGAATTTGAGCCATTGCCATGGGTCTGAGGCCCATGTCCACAGTCCATACCCATCCAGGACTGCATCCACTCCCGCAGTCAAGAGCTCATTCTGACCTAACCCAGCCTTGTGTTGCTCCCCAAGGGCTAAGCCACGAATTTGCCCCACGGGAGCCTGCGGCACTTGCTATTTCAAAGAAAAGCATTTGATTCTGATTTTCCTGCCCAACCTGAGGCAGTGACAGCCCCCCACTCTGGACACCACCCTCCCTGTGGCAAGCATGCCATGCTGATTGGGCCAGGCGTTCCCCTCGGTGCTTTGTGGGAAATGATGTTTTAATCTTGCTGTGCACTACCAATCTTCTGGAAAACAAGAACACAGAGAGCATGAATTTAGAGCGAGGAGTCTCCAGCCATGTATGGTAGAGGAGGCTGCAGAAGCTGGGCCTCAGAGCTCCATCTCCCAGCTGATCTCCCACACTTCTCCAGTGTCATCTATGAAAGTGGGTGTCCTGGTTGGTATTTATTGTCAATGTCACACAGCATGCAGTCACCTGGGCAGAGGAGACTTCGATTGAGTAATTGATCAGACTGATCTGTAGCTATGTCTGTGATTGATTGACGCTTGATTTGGGAGGGCCCAGCCCACTGTGGTGGCGACACCCCTGGGCACTGGGCCCGGGCTGTATAAGACAGGTAGTAGCTGAGCCAGCCACAGAAGGAGCCAGCAAGCAGCGTTCCCCAGGGTCTCCACTTCAGTTCCTCCCCGGGTCCTGCTCTGACTTCCCTCAACAAGGGACTGTGGCTTGGAAGTGAAGCCAGATAAGCTCACAGCTCTGCACTCTCTCACCTGTGCGCCACCTCCAGCCACATGCTTGTCTGCTCTGCACCTTCTCTTTCAGTAGCCTCTGGTTCTCAGCCACAAGTGTTTTATTTGGCTTCTGAGTCTCGAGATGTCCCCGTGTGAATTGCGAGCTCTGAATAATCAAATTCCTAATAAAGGCCCTAAGTGGGATGCGGGTGAGGGATCTGGGAGGGAGAGCAGTGCATTTGCTGGGTGTGTCTACACTGCCTGTGAAGTGCCAAAGTCATCAAAGCAGAGTGTACTTCCTAGCCAGAGAGGGGGAGCAATGCATTTGCTTTGTGTGTCTATACTGTGTGTGAAATACCAAAGCTATCAAAACAGAGTCTGTTTCCTACCCTGAGAGGAGGAGCAATGCATTTGCTGGGGGTATCTATACTACATGTGAAGTACCAAAGTCATCAAAGCAGAGTCTGCTTCCTACCTGGAGAGGGGGAGCAAGGCATTTACTGGGTGTGTCTGTACTGCTTGTGTAGTGGCAAAGCCATCAAAACAGCTGTGTTCCCTACCCAGGCCAGGGGTTTTCTGCCAAAGTTTGCTTTTCCTTTGTTGTCTATATTTTCTCTGGGTCCTTCTGCTTGAAGTGCTTAACATCAAATGTGTCAGGTGTGTGTGTATGTGTGTGTGTGTTGGAAAAGAAGAGCAATCTCTGCAGATATATCTCATACCCATGATTGCCACCATTTCTTACCCCACTTCAGTTTTATGATGTAGAGTGACCAGAGAGAAATTTATGATGTGCAGGTCATCAAAGCAGAAAGTGTACTCCTACTGCATCTTGGAAATTGTGACCAAGATGACTGTCATTTCTCCATTCACCTTCGTTTGCTCATTGCTCATCTATCTCGTCACCACCCTTCTCTGTGGCCTCCCCTTACAGTTCATCACTCAGTCCTACATCTTCCATGCATAAGGGTTTCCTCAGGTGCTCGGGTTCTAAAGCGAAAGTATTTCTCCCATGGTCTGTGTGGCCTCAGGTTCTGAGATCTAAAAAGGCACCAAGAAGGTGTCTGGGACAGAACTCACTGGGATTTGGACAAAGGGTCCAGAGACCTCCATGCTGAAAGTGTTGGCTTGACCTGACTCAGCAGGCACCTTCCAGCTTCCTCCCCTGGAGGGCTTACTTTAAACCATAATAAGCTCTGGTGCCAGCTGCCAAATTGTTATCCTCTGGGACTCTTCATTTTGTATGTACCTGTACCCTCTAGTGCTGGCTGGTTTTATGTCAACTCGACACAAGCTAAAGTCATCTGAGAGGAGAGAACTTCAATTGAGAAAATGCCTCCATGATATCAGGCTATAGGCCATCCTGTAGGGCATTTTTTTTAAAATTAGTGATTGATGGGGAAGGCACCAGCCTCAGTGAGTGCCAGCCATGCACAGAGTACAGGAACCCATGTGGGCATGTGCTGGCTAGTCTTAGGTTAACTTGACACAAGCTAGAGTTATCTTGATGAAGGGAACCCCAATTGAGGAAGTGACTATAAGATCCAGCTGTAAGGCATTTTCTCCATTCATAATTGATGGGGTAGGGTCCAGCCCACTATGGGTGGTGCCATCCTTGGGCTAGTGTCCTGAGTTCTATAAGAAAGCAGGCTAACCAAGCCAGGGGAAGCAAGCCAGTAAGCAGCATCCTCCATGGCTTCTGAATCAGCTCTTCACTCCAGGTTTCTGCTGTTTGAGTTCCTATCCTGACTTCCTTCCATGATAAACAGTGATGTGAAAGTATAAGCTGAACAAACCCTTTCCTACCCAAGTTGCTTTGGTTATGATGTTTTCTTTTCATTAAAAATTTCCACTTCCT